>PVKN010036079.1:0-11508 GCA_004027915.1 Capromys pilorides | reverse complement strand
GATATTGTAGAAGGAAAGAATCTTTGAGGATGCTATCCTTAGAGACCAAGACCAAGCTAGCATCGAGACCTATGCTATGGCAGCAGTACTGGGAGGGAAAAAGGAGGAGTGTCAAAATAGCATACCCTATATCTCACCGCATGATCCTATAAATGAAATTTCTTCAACTTGTGATTCTCAAAATATCTAATATTGTATGGGTTTTCAAAGGTTTTTCAGTTTCTATTATTCTTTCCTCTAACTCTTTCATGCCCTGCTTCAGGGCAACTGTTACCTATTGAATGTCATGCTAGCAAAAACATTTGATCTGAACCCTGCCCATTTGCCCCCACTGCCTCAAAGAGGGGAATGTATGACCTGTCTTTGATCATACTTTTTTTCCTAAAATGAAAACATCCTCCAATATGTGATTCTTATAAAAGGTGAGTGTTAAAATTCTAGAGTAAACCACATTTAAGCCTAGGGACTCTGTTAAATTTAATGAAAACATATTGGAATAAGGGAAGCTGCTGCTAGGTTTGGTGGATATTTAATTCTTTTGCAAACATCAGAAAACCTGTCCAGCCTCAATATAGACAAAAGCTGGAATGAGTGTTCAATTAGTTGCAGTTTCTCAGCGTTTTGCCCAATTATCTAATAAAGAAAACGAGAACCTCGGCACATAAATTTGCTCCATTATGAAAGCCACCTTCAGTCAGCTCTATTATTCAAATCACCAGTGTGATGCTTGTAAGATGAAACAAAGGCAGTTCTTTAATGATAAATATTATAATACAGCCACTTTTCACATATGTCTACACACATACACACACACACAAACACACTGTGAACTATTCACTGCAGTATAAACAAAAGCAACCAAGTGACAATTCAGATAGAGAAAAAATAGACACAGCCCATGACAGAACATATTATACAGTTACCACTCTGATATTATTGCAGCTTTCAGGTAACAGCTGAGTCTAGTCATCAGTCTCCATCATCTGTTCTAAATTTTTATGCAGTATTTTGCTGTAGAACTTTTCACAAATCATTCTGAATAAAAATAAATCAGAAATATACAAAGATCTAGGAAACAATCCTTCAAATTAGTCCTGTATCTTCCTTTAATTGCAGGCAGGGTTGCAGTTCTTAGGAGGTGCTGTCCTTTAACAGAGCATTCAGCAGGAAAGAGATAGGAATGGCAGCCATCAACAGGGTCACTGTCAGATTCTCTATAGACCCAGGCTCTGGAAGTGTACAGTGCAAAAGGATGAGGGCCTCGCCATAACTTACAGCACAAAGTGCTAGGACTGAAGTCAAGGTCAAGAGTTCCACAAATATAAAAGCAGTCATGTATCCCTCCAAGTATTACCCACTCACATGTATTTCTGTATTGGTCCTTACATTTGAACATTTTTTCTCTCTTGAACACAAACAAGTTATACATGTGCCAGTAGCATTCCTCAGTCATATTTACCTGACTGGAACAAATACCTTCTATAGAACTACTGTCTGGAGAACCTGTCCTTTTATGCTCAACTTCTCCTAAACCTCTGATCATACCCAGTGATATGTCATATTGCAGACATCATAATATACATTGCAGATGTCAGGCAGTCACTGTCAAGAGCATCCAGTAGAACACCTCATTATTTGAGTATAGCAAGTATCTTTTCCCAAGAAGCTACAGATCTACTGCATGCCTAACCAAAGTTCTCATTATACCAATAAAAAGCCTCCATAAACACCTGCCAAGTGATAGTAACCTATGTGAGCAATTTAACAGCTGTCACAGAAATGACAAAGGCTCTGGAAATGAAACGTCAAATCTAAATCTTACTACTAATCTAAGAGATTCCACTGGTGAGGAAATAGTCAGTCTGCCTGAATAATACTATTTTATCTTCAGGTGCTTGAACACATTGTCGAAACAATTATAGCCACAGGTTACTCAAAAGCATAGCATTTTATTCTCAATCACATAAGCCTAGTGAATATGACAAACTATTGGGATTAATGTCTAAGATGCAGCCTTAATTGTGGAATAAGCCTACACCCTGACACAGTGGATGCCTATGACGCAGCATGAGAAAGAGATATATGTTTAATCTCAACTTTCATCAGATGCTAATCACCGATGGGCTAACCATTCCCACTCCTATAAAAAGAATGCTAGATATATTCTTTCTTTAATCTGCACTATAAACTTAGTCACCTTAAGGACAAATTAAAATATAGAGCCAAAAATTAGAGTTGCAGATTTACCTTGCATAAATCTCTGACCCATCGTATAGATAGATTTTTCCACAAAGCATGTATCACATTGTTTGTAAGCTACATCTTTTCTTCTAACTGTATGTGATAGTCCTTTGAAATGTTGTCAGGTAATTCTATTCGTTAGCAAAGTAGTTGAAATAATAAGGATAGTTACTCACACATGAAGGATTTTCCTCAAGGGCAATCATCTTAACGAGAATTTTTTTCAAAATTAACTAATCTGCAGTTCTATTAAAACCTTGTGACTCTAGCCCTGCTCTCTTCACCCTAAAAGAAGAAAAGTAAAGACAGATTCCCATTAGAGAAATAGCTTAAAAGGCTAAAAAAATCCTGACAAAAATTCTCAAATGTTCTAAAGTTACATAAAGGTACCAACATGCATTTGTTCCCTACTACATACCAACCTAAGACTGTGATTTAACTAATTATCTTCACACTTCTAATATGGACAATTATTTTTTTTTAAATTGTAGAGAATGAACATTTAATGAAGCTTTCTTGAAAAGTCACCTAATTAGAAGAGGACCTCTTCTAGCAGATGAATTTTAAATCAAATGACAATTGGTAGTTGATAGTCATAAATAGGTGTTCTCTTTTAATAAGAAATATTTTATAGGCAACAACGAATGTCAATAACTTTGTAGCTATGCTTTTTGCATCTGATATTTGTTTTCCATAAAATAATGACTAGATTAGTGTGTTAATATAATGGTGAATGTCACATTCGAAGACCAATCCAGTAGGCCATTCATTCTCTTGCACTGAAGGGTGACCACTGTAACCTTTTCTCCCCTCCTACTGACACAACATTTTGGTTATCTCTAATGATACAGGCTAAGATATATGGGAAGACCATTATTGCCTGGATCTCTGGGTATGCTATCCATAATTTTAATAAGATGGTATTCTGGTGCCTGATTTTACAGATGAGGACACCACAGCTCAGCAAGCTAGAGGGAGCAGCCCTGGGTTTGGGCCCAGCTCATGCAATCACAAAGCTTATTCATTTCTCCTAGTCTACTCTGACTACACGAAAAATGCTCTTTTAAAAAGTCAATTGAAACTTTGAAAAAAAAGAAATAGGTTGTTGCCAAAGATGGTATCTCCTTGTGCTTATCTGCAGCGAACTCTGGAGTTCACGATAGTTTTTCTTTTTTTCATATCATTTGCCAACTTAATCCCATCTGAATTCTGGGCAGCAAACAGGTGAGAACATGAGCCCAGACAAAAATATATACACTTGTGTGCATATCTCTGGAAGTAAAAACTAAGCTGAATGTTATGGCTTGTGTATAGGTGTCCCCCCAAAGCCTCATGCAGTCTTGAGGCAGCTTCTGGAATTTGTCATTGATTATTGTGGAAATGGATGCTGCCCCTCCCCTGGGGCAGGTGATTTGCATTTCAGTGTAAGAGAGGAAGAGAAGTTAGCTGCCTGAGCTGCTGCTAGCTCGCTGGCTGCTCTCTTGCTCTTAGCTGCCACCATGAAGGTTGCTCTCTGCCGACTGCCTCTCTTCCTTAGAGCCAGCTGGATATGAACTGAAACCTCCAGTAAATATGAGCTAAACAAACCTTTCTTTTCCTCATTTTGAGTGTCAGGTGTTTGTTCCAGCAACAAGAGAAGAGTAACTAAGACACTGAACTAAATAACTAGTGTGATAGCATGCATAAAATTCTGAGTTTCAAGGGTATCAGAAGATTTCCATGGTATATTAGGCACTTAACAATTAGAAGCCAGCACAAACATCACAAGATGAAATTGATAATATGAATATGATCATGAAGATAAAAGGACATGATAGACACTCATGCCACTTTTATCTTGAGAAGATACAATTTTAAACAAAGTGAAGAGAGTCTCAGGACATATGAATCTGTTGAGTACTCTATTCATAGATACTACCTATTTAAATTTTCCTAAACTGATTGGACAAAAAGACAGTACTATGGTCTCCTTTCTAGTTACATGGAAAAGAAAAGACTGAAGGAAGGGATGTAAGTGTCCATGAAGGCCCATGCGGGAAAAGGGAGACAGGTAGAAAGTGCATGCCAAACAAGGATTCAGGAGTTAGACTGTGCTGAGCTAAGTGGGTGGCAAGGAAGTCTGCCTGCTGAAGAAGTGGAGGAGGCATTTATTATAAGCAAAGAATATGTCAAAATTACCCTTTTTAAATAGATGAATTAATGTTTAAACTCATAAAGGATCCAATTTGTTGAATTCCTTATGGAAAGCCAATAATGATTACAATTTAGAGAGCTGTTGTTCTATAGCCTGGTATGTATGTGCCATATGTGTTTATCTTTCTTACTAGCCTACTTACATGCGATAATACTACACCAGCTTTCAAGATGAACATTTGACAAGCCAGCTCACCGCCGACTGACACCTCCATTTCAGCTGGCCTGACATATATAAAAAGAAACTGAATGTTGATCCGGGTGCTTTCTGGATTTGACATATGTGCTATAGAAGAGTCATAAAATCAAACTTCAGAAAAGAAATTAAGGGCTGTACTTGTCAGTTTATTAATCAAAGTTTACCTTCTTCACATTATACACAGACAAATTAAGCTGGCTACTATGGTACTTTGCAAACATCTGCTAACGAAGTCAGAGGTAATGATAAACAAACTAGTTCCCTTTGTGGTTGGTTTTCATCCAGCTGCATTTAATTATAATAGCACTATCAAAGAAAACTCCCCATTAGCTGCTAATTTAGAATGACTTCAGAAGAAGCTCCCAAAGCCTCCAGTGATATCCTTCCAATTCCAATAACTTCCTAATCTCTGCCAATGTTTCCTATGAGCCATAATAGAGATGTTTGGTTATCAGTCCTAGCTGTTATGGACTGCCAGCATGGCATTTTGCACTTTTTCCCAAGACTACCTTTGTAATAATGTGACTAATTAAACTTTTGAAATGGTAAAGTTTATGACATAAGTAATTTTGTTCCTAATTTAGAATTAAATAATGTATTGCCTCCAAAAATAAGGACAACTTTCATTTAAGGTATGTTGGAAATAAAATGCAATGCCAGTTATGTTATTCATTAGTCCACCTTCCACAGCCAAAAACAGTGTGACACTGGGTTTCCTTACTTGAGATGAATTGGTTTTCAAATAAACAAATATCCAAGCCTCTCAGAACACTACTACTTCTTAAGTCCATTATGAATAACTATCATGCCTATTCATCAATTGACACTGGTTCTTAAGATTTTCTGCCTGTGTAACCTCCCTGAGTCTCACCAACTCAGTCAGTTTCTGTAGCCCCTCTCATTCTCAGGCTCTTACTACTAAACGATGGAGTGATTCCTCTCCCAAAGTTGGCTTTTTCTAGAAAGTAGATGCAGAGCCAAAAGTTTGCACATCAGAATAACACACAGCAGCACGTATACCTTTACTGATGGATTTTAGGTGCATGCTACCCCCTTTGACTTGCCTTGGAATGCACTGGTAAGATACAAGCTGAAGGCAAGAGTGCAAACACTGGGAAAATACCTGTGTTACACTTAGTACTATAACAAAGCAGCAGGCTGCAAGTAGAGAAGTAGAAAATGGATGCAAAGCACTCACGATCTGAGTGATAAGCATTTGACAGGGTTGAATATGACCATTCATTAAGGATCCTTCCCATGGTACAATTTCCTGGCATTTACATGACTTTATTTGATCACGGAAGATATATGAGATTGGGAGTAGTTTTTGCTTCTCAAAATATTGATAATTTTGGAAAGTTTTGTTTATGTTTATTTCTTTCTTTGGTTTTCAAGGAAAACAAATACCTCTAGCTGTTCAACTGGTTGAACTATCCTGCTATTCCAAATGCTCAGGAAGTCAGCAGTGTTTATGAATAAACCTTGATTTATCTGAAGTGGGAGAAGACACCACTGCTTTGAAGCATGTTTTTTCTTTTTTTTTACAAACTTGTGTGCAGTGATCCGTCAGGTTGAACATATGACATTAATTTTGCCCTTGGCACAAAGATCAAATGATGTTGCCAATGTCATCATTCTTTTTATAACGGTTTTTGTGATGACTTGAACACCGCCATCCACCAGTTGGCTTGAGAACAAGCACTGCTCTTCTGTCCTTGCTTTCCTACTGCTGGGGTATGTTCTCATTTTTAAAACAGTGTGCAGGAAGGAGCATGAGTCTGGGTGGTAGTGGATCAAAGCAAAGACATTTTTGAGGATTGTTTCAGGGGAAGTACAATGATGCCTATAGTCATTCTCTGGTCTAAACACTAAACTTCTCCATCCTGAGAGCCTGAGAGAACTGAAGCTTATAACCACGTTTTCATAGAAGATTTCTTGTAATTTTTCACCTTATTTTCAGATCACCCCATAAATTTTACAATAGAATAAATTATTTTAGAGTGAGGTATACACTGTATAGTGTTTACACATGTAGGTCTGATTTATTCAATTATGAAAGACTTAGTGCACCAATTATATAGCTCCTTCCAGCATGAAAATATTTCAGATTAAGTTAGGATAGCACTTCCATTTCATAATTATCCTCTGTGTCTTAATTTTGAAGAATGTTTAATAGGAAACTCATATATTTATACATAGGCACTGGCTGTTTTATACCCTATGTGATTCCCTATGTATGCAAATACACACATAATATACTTATTTACATTTTGAGCACTAAGACCCCTAAGCCTGCACCTACTGTGGAAATACATAGTTAAAAGACAAAGGTAACTTCACAAAAAGTTTATGAAGTTCTAGCAGGCAACATGAACCCTGAAGTGCAAGGCAGTACAGATAAATTTGGAGATCCAAGATGGTAAATAGACCATTTCTAATCTCTGAACTTTCTGTGCCTCTAGTTCCCTATCTTCAGAGTAGGAATTACAGCTGCCTTAATATCATTCTTGGTTTTGTAACACTGACTGAGAAAATTCATTGGAACATACATTTTACTTTCCATAAGTATTTCCATTGGAAAATAGCGAATGTGAATGCTTCCTATAATTTTGAATCAGAATTTGAAGGAAGATGTTTGTACTAAAAAAACATGTACTCTCTACTACCAAAACCAAATAATCTAGATTAATCCAGCAAAAGCAAAACATAAAATAAGTAAAATAAATACTTGAACAACTATCCAAGCTATCTTGTATTGTGTATATACATATATATTTCTTTTCTTTCCCCTTCTTTCCTTTCTCTTTTCCCTCATCTCCATTATTCCCTCTTTTGGAACAATTTACTTTCCTTTCACAGCATCCACTGTACTTTCAGATCCTATTTACTCTTTCAGGTTCTTACACTAGGGAGACAATATAGTGTTTATACATGTTCATCTGATTTATTCTGCTGGTCTATTGAAAGGAGCAGTTAATGCTTATCTTTTTCTCTCTTTTTTAATTTTGTATAGTTTTTGACCAATCTTACAGGCCTGTAGCTGGAAATCTGAACAAATAATTTGCAGACAACATTTTGCGATATAACAACCATTATTGAATTCCTATCATTTTGTTTAGTGAAATTCTGTATCGATCCTAATTTATTCTTTAGTATTTTTGTATTATCTTTAAAAAACTAGAAAGGGCTGGCCTGATAGCTCAACAGACTAAAGCACCCGTTTAGGCAGAGCGTAGTGACCAGGACTGAGAGTGAGCATGGCATGTGCTAGAATATTGTTCTTAATAGTAATCTTGAATTTAAGCATATCACTGACCTGTTTCTTTTTCTTTTTATTTTTTTGCAGTACCAGGGATTGACCCCAGGACCTTGCACTTGCCAGGCAGGTGCTTATGCCACTGAGCTATATCCTTGGCGATGACCTGTTTCTTTTTAAAAAGTTTTATTTTTTCTTTTCTGTATTTAGTACAGGATCTACAGAGTCTATAGAGTCTCAGTACCCAGATTAGACTTATAACCATCCTCCTGTTTTCAGCCTCCCAAGCACTGGGAGATGCCACAACAGGTAGATGCCACAACACCTAGTTTCAACTACTGTTTCAGCATACCCCTGATGTGGGACCAGCACGGCACACCAGAGATCAAATGCCAGTCCTTGCACCTGTCTAACCAGGTACTTTAGTCTGCTGAGCTATCTGGCTGGCCCTTTACCTGTTGTTTTATTACTAGCATCTTCTTACCTTTCTGTATGTGTCATACATTGTCATAGATACTACTTCTCTGATTTATTATTTTCTTAACCACACCCCACACATATTACTAGTCAGTCCATTTCTTGACTTCAAAATCATAGGTTGTAAGTTTCTCTCATTGAGTTGAAAGCTATTTATTTAACTTGTTTGGCAGACTGCTTATCACATCAATATGTAAATGTGATTGCTTAATAAATACCACTTATTGATGTTGACTTCATTTGCAACCTCTTTCCAATCTAAAAATTATGCTCAAAATTATTCTAAATTGTGGATTTATTTTCACAGCAATATGCATCCAACAAATACTTCTTAAATATTTCCTGTGTATAAATAAACGCTAATCTCTCCAATTTTCACATTGATTGTGGGAGACATAAGGACACAATTCTAAGTAAGTGTAAGTATCAACTTTCTATTAGAGTACTGAGGTGAGGAGATGATTTCCAGTTTTAGATTATGGAAAGAAACAGTAAAAAATACATTGTGGTGATGGTGGCATATTAACTGTCCCAGAAGAATGGGGATAATTTTAGAGCAAGGAATAAACAAAGGGTTGTGTTAGCAGTCTCTAGAATGGCTCTGCACACTGAATAGCCAAGGATTCTAGATTTTTAAAACTCCAAGCAGCCCTTACTGACAGTGTGGGTTTAGACACAAAGGCTGAGTAGTCTGACAATAGGCACAGAAGAGGGGATCTCAGTGGGCCATCTGAGCCCACTTTGGGCTACAGCTACCATGATGCATGTAGCCTTCATTTTGTGGTAGCCATCCTTCTGATCTTGGAAGCAGCTGCCATAGAGTCCTTGCTTATGGTCAAATTCCGGGCTACTAGCTTCTCAGCCAACTGGAGAGCCAGGTTCTGCTGGGCAGTGACCTCAGTGCAGTGCACCATCGCTGTCTGTGTGGGCTGGTCCAGGCAGGCCATCAGGTCTTCATTAGTGATCGTCTTGCTGATGATGGAGTGCACTGTTTTGATATAGTTGATGTCATAGACACTGCATTAGGTAAGGAGGTAGGTCCTCAGTGACTCTTCCTCTTTCTCCTAACTAGCATTGTATGAACTAAGCCAGCCTCAGGGAAAAAATCTCAGACTGCTTCTGCATTTAATCCAAAATGTTCCTCCAACAGCACTCCAATATGCACAAAACTCCCTGTGATCTATGTTCTTCTTCTCTTTGGATGCTCCACCAGAGCTGACATGCCTATTTCTCATCTTATTGTCATCTGCTTGACTGTGTCTTTCTCCCCTTAAACTGAAGCCTAAATTGGACTGTCTATAAGGCTTTCAACTTTAGGTCTTTGCCTGGACATGGTGTGAAAGGTCACTTTGAGTTTGGGCTTCTCTTCTGTAGGCTAGCATAAAGTCATTCCTTGTAATCATGCATCTACCCTATCACTCAGCTTAGTACCATATTCTACAAATATTAAGGGAGAATTAATGACCTAAGAAATAGACTATCTATTCATTTGGCCTGAACAGAAAAAAAAATCTTTGTTTTTTCCATTAATTACTTCATTTGGCCATATTTTCTAACCTTTCTTCCTTTGTCATTTCAAAACAAATACTACAAGCATCTGATTCTTTCAGGACTTAAAACGTCAGTCTACTGCTACATATTGATTTCATATCCAATGTAAAGCACCTCTCTGCTTCCTCTTTGACTTGTCCTTGGTTCCTGCAAAGAAAATCATGACTTTCTTTATTCACTCCTTCATTTTTCTCTTTCACTCTCTCTTTCTCATTATTTTGCTATTTATGGATTTCCCTTGGGTGCAACATTTGTGGGCTCTCAGAAGTGATAAGAGTGAAGTGACAGTCTGGGTGGAAGTCATCCAAATCTGATCCTTTCTACGGGCTTCTCAGAGCCCCCAGATCCCAGAAGTTCCAGGCAATGGACAATGCATTCTGTAGCTGACCTTTCCTCTCCTCTCTCCCATATTCAATAGCTGGCTGTCAGCCCAACAGTTTCTTAGGAGTTCAGTTCCCATGACACAGGATGCCTCTGAGGCCTCCAGTTAAGTGGAGGAACATCTACAATTCCTTGTCATGAGAAACACCCATGGTACAAGCCATATTGCTTCTAAGTCCCCCTTCATCCAATGGTGCAGATGCTGCAATGATTTCCTATTCAGAGAGTCAAAGAACTGACTCATACGTTTGCATGGCTAGAAGCAAGCTCCATGAGATGTATATGAAACTGTCAGTCTCCTCTGCTTTTGTACCAATGTGAATCCATTTAACACAACTAGCTCAGCAATCTTTGATCACTAGAAGGTTCCAGTTTTCCCTTTTGACAATTTTTTATGAGTAGCTTTCTTGGCCTTTTGAATAAGATTGGAAGAAGAGGCATGAAATAAGTCCAAGTCCTCTGTGTGTACTCATAGCTCACTACTTATAGTGCATTCAAATACATCTATTCTGCTTTCAACAATGAGATGAAAAGAGGAAGGGTCATAGTGATTTTATTGTTTTCTGGAAGGCGGGGATACTTGCATATTCCCTTCAGTTCTAGCTCTCCAGACAACATTCTGAAGCAGCAGAAGCTCCATTCAGCACTGTTTTACAATAATATTTGTGTAGGAAGGCAGTGACAAAAAGGCTGCAAGGAGGTGCCGGTTTCTATGGAGATGGAATTTTATTCAAGAATCTATGGGATAGAAACAGGTTTCTAAGCTGGGCCACGCTAGCACTTTAATTACAAAATTGCTTCCTATTTTTTAATTCTATGTCAAAACTTAATTTTTAAAAAATCATTATTTTGTGAGATGTTCAACACTTGTTTTGCTCTCTTATGAAGACAGACATTGTTTTCTTGGGCAGTACAAAGTATTTTAAGTCTTTCAAAGGCTAAGATATGATTCTCTATCACCTTGAACCTGACATGGCCACATGTCTCACTTAGATCTATAAGCTGAAAGGAAGATGCTCAAGGAAGCTTTAATAACCTCTGGACAATTTGTAATGTGTCCTTTTTCTGTCATAACAGCCAGATTTTTCTGAAAAATGCCACTCTCTTCTTCTAGATACCAGAATGAAGATAATAGGTAACAGAGTTCTTCTCATTTTGTAATTCATAAGAAAAAAAAACTTATTATTTTAAGCCACTGAAATTTGAAGGT
>PVKN010036078.1:0-11512 GCA_004027915.1 Capromys pilorides | reverse complement strand
AAAGGGGGGGGGGGGCAATACACCCCCTAGGGAGGAAAAGCAACAAAAACACTCTTCTGCGTTGGGTGCCACCCTACAACTAACTACAAAACAGGAGAAAGCATTTGAAAGGGAGAGAAAGTCACTGCAAATCCCTCCTTTTAAAAGAAAGAGGAGTCTTGAGTTTTATTTAACGCTTACCCAGAACAGAGGGGCACCACAGTTAAAGCTCTCTCATCCGAATAAACACATCTCCAAAGCGAATTTATCACAGCACTACTGTTGGTGGTGGCAGGGTCATCATATCAACTCTAAAACGCTCTCCCCGTCCCTCGTGAGGGACAGAACGGACTCCAGAGCCAACACGGGAGAATCTGGCCGAGCGCACAGCGCACGGGCAGCAGCCCGGGCTGGAGCGCGCAGCGGCGGGCGCAGCGGCGGGCGCGGGGCCGCGCTTACCTTGAACTCCTTCTCTATGTTGGCCAGCTTGGCCAGCTCGTTGCTGAGCTCCAGGGCCGTGAGCACCGGGTCCTCGCTGGACAGGGACAGGTACGCCGGGCTGGCCAGCCCCTTGTAGGCGTTGATCCTCGAGCGCGAGTGGCTGAAGGAGTCGTGCCGCTGCTTCTCCGTGCAGTCCGCGCACTTGCAGAAGTAGTCGTGCGGCCGCTCGATGCGGGCGCCCTTGAGCAGCAGCATGTGCACCACCTCGTACTTCTGGCAGTGCGCCGCCAGGATGATGGGCGTGATGTCGGGCGAGAAGCGCGTGCCGTCCTCGTCGTAGGCGTAGAAGTCGTCGTCCTGCAGCTCCTGCTCGCAGGGGCTCAGCGTGAGGCGCTTGCTGGCCGCGAAGCCGGGGTGGTTGAGGATGGCCTCCACGATGCGCACGTAGCCCTTGCTGATGGCCAGCAGCAGCGCGTCGCCGATGCGCGCCAGGTTCTCCTTCTTCAGCAGCAGCTCGGTCACCTCCAGGTGCTCGTTGCCCACGGCCAGCTGCAGCGCGTTCTGGCCCATATAGTCCACGCAGTTGACGTTCAGCGTCTTGGAGTCCTCCAGCATCTTGCGCACCACGGGGATGTTGCCATACTCGGCGGCGTCGAGGAAGCGCTCCTCCTCCGCAGTCAGGCTGGTGCCGCGGTCGTTGAACATGAAGGCTGGGCCCCGGACAGCCTGGCGCCGGCCCTTCTCCCGCATCGCCGTCATGCGCCGCAGGGACGGACTCCCCTCCATGAACCTGATCCGCAGCAATGATAAAGCAGCTGTAGGACATCAGCACCTGCCGCCATCTGCCACCGCGCGCCACAGCCCCCCGCAGACCTTCGGGCTGCAGGTGGCCGGGTCAGTGATTAACAACTCATCCAAAGCGGTGCACCTGTATCTGACATGGGCTGCTGGACCCCAGACGTGAGTCCACAGCCCTTTCAAGCGACAGCTCCCGTTTTTCTAGAAAATGGCAATAGGTTAAGTAATCGTAAAAAGTCCCCACAAACCCTATCCTCTGTTGTGACCCTGAAGCTAATCCTCCTGGTATCTTGTGACCATAATCTCTCCCCTCCTCTTAAAGGTCTTGGTAATAAAAGTACAATACCTGGCATGGCACCAAAGCCCCAGTCTTCGACATTAAAGGCAGTTTATTTGTTTTCAAGAGCAAAACGGAAAAGGCACTAGGAAAGAGGGAGGTGGATCTTTTGTAGCTGGGAAGGAGATCTGGGATGGAGGGAGTGGGAAGGAAAATACGAAGGATTCAGATCTGATATGCATACCTGACTCACCACAGTGAATGTGCTCACTATGTATCACAAGTGTGTTCAAATAAAATTAAAAGATGCATGACTAGTAACTGGGATAAAAATGGACAACGTGGGCCTGTGGAAGAGAAGAGAGAACACAGAAACAAACTCATCCTAGTAAAACCATTTGATCCTTGGCAAGGAACACAAAAATATGACCTGGAGAAAAGACAACCTCTTGATCATATGGTGCTGGGGAAACCGGGTATCCACACGCAAAAGGGGCAGTGCATACCTATTTCTTACTGTACAAAAATCAACTCTAAGTGGACTAAAGAACTACGCATAGGACCAGAAACTTTCAAACTGCTAGAAGAAAACATAAGGGAGACATTTCAAGTCATGGGCACAAGCAAAAACTTCCTGAATAGGAAGCATAGGGAATGATAGTAAAAATCAATAAATGGGACTATGTCAAACTAAAAGCTTTGGCACAGCAAAGGAAATAATCAACAAAGTGAGGAGAAGGCTTACATAATGGGAGAAAAATCTTGGCCAGCTATTCTTCTGACAAAAAATTAATGTCTCAGCTGCAAAAATAACTAAAAAATCTTAACATAACAACTGCAAATTGTCTAGCCAATATATGGACAAATGTACAAAATAGATGCTTCTCAAAAGAAAAAGTACAAGACTAGGCTAGTGGTAGTGGCTCTCATAATCTGGGCGGCTGAGGCAGGAGGGTTACAAGTTTGAGGACAACCTGGATAACCTAGTGATTTGAAGACACAGTCTTAAAATAAAATATGTTTAAAGAGGGATGTAGCCCTCAGTTCATTCCCCAGTACTGATAACAATAGAAATGGAGAACATCTTTAGTCACAGAAATGCAAATCAGAACTACATGGAGATTTTGTCTTGCTCTGGTCAAAATGGTTATTATCAAGAATGCAAAAAAATTCATAAATGCTGGAAAAGATACAGGGAGACGAGGAACCATTCTACACTGCCCGTGCATGTACTCACATATGATCACCATGGAAGTCAGTATAAATCTTTCTTAAGAAACTAAAAATAGAGATGCTATTTGATCCAGCAATACCACTCTCTGGGATAATCTTCTTAAAAAATATTTGTTTATTTATTTGGTACAGGGTGTCACTATGTAGCTTAGATTCGTAGCGATCCCCTTCTGAGTTCTGGGATTACTGCCATGTGCCACCATCCCCAGTTTTGGGGCTGGCACAGCATGAGATACTGGTGATTAAACCCAGATCTTTGTACTTTCCAGACAGGTGCTTAGACCACTGAGCTATCTCCCCAGCCCTCTCTGGCATAATCTTGGAAGAAATAAAGATAGTCACTATCTTGATTCCTGCATATTCATGTTTATTGCACTGCAATTCACAATAGCCAAGCTAAAGCAGCAGTCTAGGTGCTCCAGAACAGATGAATGGATAAAGAAAATACAGTGTATGTACACAGTGGGATATTACTCAGTCATAAAGAAGAATGAAACTGTCATTTACAGGGAAATGGGTGGAACCAGATGTTTTCATGTTAAGTGAAATTGGACTCAGAAAGTTGCTTTGTGTATATTCTCTCATGTTGAACAACCTAAAAAATAATAATAAAAATAAAAAGAAGACAAGAAACCAGAAAGGAGTTGATTAGAGATGAGAAAGGGGATCAGGAGAGTAGGAAGCAAGGCAGGAGGCAACGAAAGGGTGAAAATAGTTGCATGAGTATGCTAACATGAGAGACCTCATTCTGTGAAATAGGCATTAATGAGTGAGAGAAAAAAAATTACGGCAGAAAAAACTCTCCGAATAATTATATACCTTTAACTAAATAAAATCATGTGGAGAGAGTGGGGAAACAGGGAAGGAGAGAGGGAGGGAGGGAAGGAAAAACACACACAGAGAGAGAGAGAGAGAGAGAGAGAGAGAGAGAGAGAGAGAGAGAGAGAGAATTTCAGCCAAGTATTGTCTTAAAAGATCTTAGTCTTCTTAAGGGGATCACTTTACCCCTCCCAAAAGAGTTATAGGATTCATGGTTTTAATATCCTGGTAAAAATTCAGCCAGCATGAAATGTAAGCATCTAGCTTTACTTTATTAAAATAGTTATGCCTTTGTAATAAGAATTTCTTATTCACTGATACTATGTTTTCTTTTTGACCTTAAAGGATATGTTTTAATTTCTGGTTTAGAAATCACCAGGAATACTCTGTGAAGAAAGCATCCAGAAAAGCCTACATGGAAATCTTAACACTGATCACATGAGCAGAGATTTAAGTCATTGAGGTCATTAATGTGCAGTGATTTAAATCCATGTCTTAATTTTTTGTGATGTTTGGTAAATGATTTCACTTCCTCGCTTCCTTATCCCAAGTAAGATGGAAACATCAACTTCGACAGATTTGCCTCATGAGTTCAGGAAGGAAAGCTTTTACAGAAATTATGAATCTGAAAAATAATGTTGAAAATGAAGTATTTTGGGGCTGGTCAACTAGCTCAGTGGATTAAAGAGTCTGTAAGCAGGCGCAGGGGCTAGGGGTTCAATCCCCAGGCCTGCTGTACCAGCACACTGAGACAGCAATTCAGACTAGACGTGGTGGCGTGGACTTGTAATCCCAGCTTTTAGGAAGGTGTAAACAGATGGATCACTATGAGTCTGATCTAGTAGTGAGACCCTGAACACCCTGTAGGCCCTTCCCTAAAAAACATAAAAAATAAAAATGAAGTATTTTTAACATGTGATCGTACATAATATTTAAATGATTTGAACCATATTTCAGTGGCTATCAAAATATAATGTAAATCTGTGTCTTCGCCATTACTCCATTCGACCATACTTGCTAAATGAAATACTCAAGATAACTTCCTTTCAAAAATCTGTGATTTTATTTTTTTTTTTTTTTTGTATGCTCTGCACCAAAAGGTACTAGCCAAAGCTTTATTGACATATTTGACTTTGGATACAAACAAGTCAAAGTTAAAAGTGAATGAATGGAAAAAAAAAAAAACACTCTTTCTATGAGTATAGTTCAGAAACACACTCTACCATTGAGAAAATCACATTCATATGTCTGGAGGCTTGGGAACTCAGTAGAGAGGATGCTGCCTGGAGGTGGGTCACTAACTGGGAAGCCTCCTCAGAGGGGAGATTCAGAGACAGCTACCAGTGTCCCCCGCTTCACAGCCCTGTGGGTCACCAACCAGGAGAGGGGCACAGGAGCCATGGGAAGGTTTCTCAGGAGACAGCAAGGCAAATGTGACCTGGCCAACCTGGGGCTCCAGAGGGGAGGGAGACAAAGGTCCATGGAGAAGCGGGTTCATTTATCCAAGGACAGGGACAACTGTAAGGGAAAGCTCATTCTAGCTGCTCAGCTGGTGCCAGACAGTCAACACTTACAAGTAAATAAATGTTAAAATGTACAAATTTTGGGCTGGCGAGATAGCTCAGCGGTCTAAAGCGCCTGCTTAGGCAAGCTTAGGCAACCAGAGGGACTGGCGTTCAATCCCCGGCATCACATGCTACTCCAGCCCCATCCCCAAGGCAGGCTGAATCAGTGATAACATAAATAAGTAAAGTTTAATATAAACATACATGTATTTGTAGGGGAAAGGAAACTTCAGTCTTTCACTTATATCCTGTTGGACACTGAATACTTTAAACCATAGTTTGACTATTTCTGTTAAAATTACTTATAACTTTTTATTTTTTAATTTTTTATTTTATTGTTTTATTTTGTGTGTGTGTGTGTGTGTGTGTGTGTGTGTGTGTGTGTGTGTGTATGCTGGAGATTGAACTCAGGACCTTGTGCTTGCCAGGCAAGTGCTTCAGCCACTGCACTATCCCCTTCGGCCCTTATTTATCTTTCTTTAAGACAGGGTCTCACTATGTAACCCAGGTTAGCCTCAAATTCACTTTGTAGCCTAGGGTGGCCTCAAATTCACAGCAATCCTCTTGCCTCTGCCTGCTGAGTGCTGGAATTATAGGCAAGCACCACCACACAGGACCCTGCTTATGTATTTTAATCCCTTACTTGACAATTTTTAAAATGTAGGTACTTTTTGTAATCATGATTATAATCTCTTCTCAGAGAAGCAGTGCCTGCTGTTTGGGTGTTACTGGTAGATTTCAGCTGTGTGGTGTACAGGGGAGTGTGTGGAAGAGAGAGACTGGGAGACAAGTGGAGGGCTCTGGCCTGGTAAGTGGTGTGAGTGTTGTGATAATTTTTAGACAGACAAGAACTAGAAAATAACAGTCACTCAGCTGGATAGGAGACATTGTCAAACTCTAAAACAAGGATTCCGCACAAGTCTTTCAAATGGTATTATAAATACTATAAGTAAAATAATTTTATTGTCATTAATCATACTTGATTGAGTTAACATTTTACCATTAGGCTAGAAGTTGATAATCTGTAAATGGCTAGAATTTTCATTTTATATAGAAGATTAATTGTGTGCTTGCCATTGACACTGTTGGTAGCTAACAGGATATATACCAAAATGAGCAAATACGTAGATAGAGTATGTCTGAAGGATTCTAATCCATACTCAAAGGGATTGTCTTTGGGAAAATAGACTCAGACATCACCTTTTAGTGGGTTTTTTTAAAATTGTCTTTTTGAGACAAGTTTCACTATGCAGTTCAGGCTGGCTTTGAACTTGCATTGATTCTCTTGCCTTAGTTTCCTGGTGCTGGATCACAAGCCTGTGCCACCAAGCCCAGCTGGGGTTTTTAAATTTAATGATAGTTTAAAAAAAAGAAAGAAAGAAAGAAAGAAAGAGTGGGGAGGGGTTGCTCCATGGCACAAGTGCCTGCCTGGCAAGTGCAAGGTTTTGAGTTCGAACCCTGGTCCCACAAAAACAAACAAACAAACAAACAAACAAACAAATAAATAAATACATAAATTTAATGATAGTTACCTGCAAAGTAAATCAGTTATTTTAAAAACCCACATTTTTCCTAGAGAAACTAATTTAAGGATATTTTCTTGGTGTTTTTAATTGATTTAAATAAAATTTTTATGGTATATATTTAAGAGAAACAACATGGCATTAATGGGTATATATACAAAGTATAAAGATTATTACAATGAAACAAATTAACGTATCTACTAACTCACAATGACCTTTCATGCTGTTTTGTTTTTGTGATGAAAGCAGTTGAAACTTAATCATTTGGCATGAATACAAACTATAATACAGTTTTGTTTCTTAGAATCATGTTAATTTTTTAGTATTTTGAATTTTTTCTTAATATTTCCTCTTTCAGACTTAAACCTCCCAGTCATGTATTTGAACTGAAATGTGTGGCTTTGGGACTACACAATGCAATTCACATGAATCACTTTTATTCAATCTTTAAAAGATTCTAACACTGCATGAAGTATGAAGTCAGATTTTTTTTTTTTTTTTTGTGGGACCAGGGTTTGAACTCACAATCTTGCACTTGCCAGTCAGGCACTTGTGTCACAGAGCTATCTCCCCGGCCCCCTGAAGTTAGATTTCTTAATCAGAGCAAATTATACTAATTTAAAATAAAAGAGCTGGTTTAATACTACTTATCTTCCTAGTGAATCCACAACAGAAATGTCCCCACTGCCCTCTCTCCCTCTCTCCTTTCACCTTTCTTTCCATACTGAGACAAACTTCATTAACCTGGCCTGACACAAATGGTCTAAGTCAGCATCCAAGTCAGCCACAATGCACAAACAATGCATAGCCACGGCCCTAGGCTCATCTGCTACTAACAAGGAATCTCTTCTAGCCTGAAAAATAAGGAATGAGGATAAGTGGGAGAGGAGAAAGCATCACTCTAGTAGTGCTAACATTAAAATTATTTTTCCAGTAAGATGATTGTACTAATTTCTGTCCATTTTTTTATTTTTTATTTTATTTATTTATTTTTTTGTCTTTTTGAGACAGGGTCTCTGCTATGCAGTTCAGGCTGGCCTTGAACTCACTTTTGTAGCCTAGGCTGGTCTTGAACTCACACCAGGCCTCCCAAGTGCCAGGGTTACAGGCGTGCGCCACCACGCCTGGCTTCTGTCCGTTTTTTGAAGGTAGCAGTTAATGCTTAAAATTTTACTTTGACCAACTCTGTATGCTTGTATCTGTAATCTGAGCAACTATGTTAAAGATAGCACTATGCAATGTGACAACCACTGAACATTATTATATTTCATCTTATTTGAAACATGTATCATTTCTAATGTCTTACCTATTATTTTATACTTTCTTTAAAATAAATTTAAAAAATACAAAGGATAAAGAAAAAAAATCAAGTTTTATTGAAGGAAGAGTTAATGTTTTAATTGTTTGATCGGGCTTGCATTCCTAAATCTGGTAGTGTGAGCAACACATTTGATGATAACGATATGTAATATTACAACTGTTATTAATTTCCTATTGTTATTTTGAAATTCTGTACCATTTTTATTGTTTTATGTTACTTTGTTTGTTGTTGCTCTTGTTTGTTTTTTTTCCTCTCTAAGAAAAGTCTAAAAAATAAAATATTTTTCCAGGAATTTTCCGACCTTCACATCTGCATCTACTGCATTGACTCCTCAGTCTGCATAACTACATTCTGCAGGGACTTCTCAATAAAAGCCTTGAGACCCCCGGACCTAAAATCAGAGGCTCCAAGGGCCATGAAGTGCCTACTAAATGCAGGTTTCTTTCTGTCTCATCCAGATGAACTAAATTGGAATCTTTCAAGGGTGAGGCTTTGGACTATGTACTTTAAGTGAACATCCTTTCCAAATTTATGCATGTTATAGTTTGGGAATGAATCTCCAGCATAAAAGCCATGGAAGTGTCCTGGAGCAATTATCCTGGGCTCTGAGGCCTGTAAGCCATTCTCACATAGGCATCCAAAAGTGAAGTTAAAGGTGACATATCTGAGCCGCAGAGGCTGAAAGACACATAATCCTACTTTCACTTAGTTTCTCTATGCTGTTGCTATTTAAAATTTGACCTCTAGGAAGCTGCTAAACATAAGCAGCCTACAGAAATGCCTTCAGCAGTGACCACTTAATGCCATGCCCTTCCATGAATCAAAAATGATATTTTTTAAAGTGTTACTGATTTGCCTCAGAAACTGCAATTAAAGATTTAAAGAAATTGTTCATAATAATAGTCATTGTTCTTCTATGAGAATTCATGTGCTAAAGTCAACCTGGAATTACATATCAAGAAGCCCCTGCAGGTAAGTTTTTGTCTTTGAATCTAATAACATAGACTCTATAAATTCTCCTGTACATCTTATCTTATCTTATCTTTTCTTTCTTTCTTTTTTTTTTTTTTTTTGACTGAAGGTGTCTAAGAATTTTGGTTAGATCTAAAAGTCATCACCGTTACTATTTGATCCTGATTTTTGGTGGTCTTTTTCCTCCTTTTTTTTTTTTTTTTTTTTGCAGAACCAGGGATTGAACTCAGGACCCTGTACTTGCCAGGCAAGTGCTTACTCCACTGAGCTATCTCCCTGGCCTTTCCTCCTATTTCTTATGTAGACTTTGTAAACTCATTACTCTATGCTCCATGTATTTTAATTTCTTTAAAAAGCAGAGTATGAATAAATATCTCCTCATTTGTGGCACACTGCACACTTCCGGGATAGTGAAGTCACATTTTCTGTAGCATTACGTACAGAATACATCTAGGCACCCAGTGGGGAGTAGTACTCAGTTGATATCTGTACAGCTCAATTCCTTCTCTTCTCTCCTGAACTTAGATCCTACAAGTACAACAGTGTATCCTCTGGTCACTCTACCCTCCACCCCAAAATCATCTTCATCCTAAACCAGCTTTCTCCTCTAACATTTGTATCGTGGGTTAGTTAATCAGGTTTGGAAACTTCGAGGACATCTGTGACTCACTGTCCTGATCCTGCCAGTCACAGAATTCTGGAGCTTGTCCTTGGAATGTTCCTTCTGCCAGACCCTTCCTTCCTATTCACACTGCCTGCATCATGCTTTGGGGCTTCATCAGACCATCACGGGATTACTGCAAAGCCTTTATAGCTATGATGACACAAGGAAATGCAAGTAAACTTTACTGAGTGCCTGAAGGAGACATAGTGTTTTCAAGGTACTGTCATGTTTAATTCTCAGAACAAATCTGTGATGCAGCTATGATTTTCTCTGCTTCATGAATAAGAAAGCTGGCCTAGAAGGAAACTTCCCAAGATCACACAGAGAAAAACGGTAAACTGGGATTCAACCTATAATCAGTCTGACTCCTTTTCAGTGTTTCCTGAGTGTTCTCTTTATGAGTCACAACCATCCCTAGTATCTGGCTTTTCTTTCTTTCTTTGTGTCCAGCTCAGCCCACTGTGAGCGCAGGGCTGGTGGTGCCTGTGGTGCTAGGGATGGAACTGTGGTCCCTGCGCTTGCCTATGCTTGCCTAAGAAGCCGCTTTAGACTGCTGAGCTATCTCACAGGCCCATCCTGCTTTTCTTAAACTCTGCTTTTACCCAGCCATACTCCTCTTTAAATAAACAATTAGCAGCCTCCACTGCACATGTCAGTGTCTAGACTTCTCTGGCTGACTTTCAGGGATGCATACAACACCCGCTGCCTGTGAACCAACCTCTTTCCCTGGTTCCTTGGTTCATTCTTCACTGTCCTATAAATATATTATCCTGCTTATTTCTGAATTATCAAGGGTATTCCTGTACCATCAAGGATGTCTTTTGAAAATGTGTTAAAATGATCTTCTCTTTTGCCTTTCCAAGTAAAAGATCTTTGCCCTTGTTAACTAAAGGCACTGCCAATCTGGAGGGAGGAGTTCAGTGAAAAGCTGAGTGGGTGTGTTTAGGGGAAAGTGGAGAAAATAAATTTCATTCATTCATTCATTCATTCATTCATTCATTCATTCATTCCTTGTGGTACTTGGAGTTAAACTCAGGGAGTGCTGAGCTATATATAACCCAATCCCAACCCTTTTTTTCACATTTTATTTTGAGACAGAGTCTTGCTAACCTGCCACGGCTGGTCTTATACTTCAGCCTCCTGGGTAGTGGGGATCACAGGCATGGTCCACCAGGTCAAGTGACAAGGCTCATTTTAGAGGAGGAATACAAATACCATGATTAAGGCAGTGTTCTGATTTTTGCAAGAAAAGTCACATTTTGCAAGCAGAATTTGGGAAAAGAAAAATTGTATCATGAAAGCATTTGCTCATTTCCCTTACTTCTCTAATTCATTCTAAAGGAACCTGATCATAGAGTACTCTCATCATGCAGACAGATAGACCTCCCTCTTTGACAGCAAGGCTATGACACTTACTGTTCTGGGTGATGAGAGAAATAACAGAAGTAAAGTGCAAGTCAAGGTGTGGATTCAATAAAGTAAGGAAGTATTAAGGATCAGGAGCACTTGCCAGGCTGATTTTATTTGGAGATCTGATTTAGTAGTGGAAAGGTGTGTGCTAAGAGCTTTCTTCAGTCAACCTCAGGGGCCCCCAAAGTGTACACTCTGAGATGAGAGCAAAGGAGTCTTCACCCAAGAGAGGGACAGAGTGCTGGTGCTATGAACTGGAGGATGCTGCAGGCACTTGGCACTGTAGCCCATGGGCCCCAGCTAAAACCCTGTATGCCAGGGAGCACATATGGGGCTCTAACAAAGGCATGTCAGCAAAGATCAAGTTCTTTACACTGACAAGCAGCACTAGGTAGGCAAAGAAGCTGGCCAGGAAACCAGAAGACCCAGGGACACCAACTCTTTCCCTTCCTTGCCCTGGAGAGATACATAATCCTGCCTCCCTCAAAGCCCACAGAAGTTCATGGAAAG
>PVKN010036077.1:0-11519 GCA_004027915.1 Capromys pilorides | reverse complement strand
AGATGGTGGAGGGCAATGAAGAAGCCACAGCAAAGGTACATCTCCAACCTGCAGAAGCCCCCCCAGCCCCTCCACTCTACTCCCAGGCACCTTGTCCTCTGTCCCCTTGTGATGGAGTTATTCATAATGGAATGAATTTTGAGGGTCACAGCCAGATTTTGGAGTCAGGCAGAACCAAAACTTATTTGTTTGTTTGTTTATTTATTTATTTATTTATTCAAGACCAGGGATTGAACTCAGGCCCTTGTGCTTGCCAGGCAAGCACTTATTCTACTGCGCTTTTCTCCGGCCCCAGAACCAAAACTTTAATCTTGCATCCTTCTCATTTATTGACGAAAGAAGCAGACACAAAAGGCCATATACTGTATGATGCCATTGATACAAAAATCCCCAAAATTGGTAAATTATAGACACAAAGAGTAGAATGGTGGTTTCCAGAGTCTGGAGGGAAGGGAGAGCAAAGAGTGACTGTTTAGGAGGTGTGGGGTTTCCTTTTGGAGTTATAAAAATGTTTTGGAATTAAAAGTTATAGACATGGGGCTGGGGAGATAGCTTAGCAGTCTAAAGTGCCTGCTTAGGCAACCTCAGGGACCATGGTTCGATCCCTGGCACCACATGCTGCACCAGCCCCACCCCTATGGCAGGCTGAGCTGGCCATAAATAAATAAACAAACAAACAAACAAATAAATAAAGTTTAGAAGCGATAGACATGTACTTCTCATAATAAATGCCGCTGCACCCTTCCTCTTCCTCTTCTTTCCTAGGACTTTGTGCATTCTAGGCAAGTATTGTACCCCTGAGGTACTTCCCCAGGTGTATTGCTTTCTTTAAAAAAGTGTATGTTATATGATTCTCACTTCAATTAAAAACATTAATTGAGGACTAAGCAATGATGGAGGCATCAAAGTGGGCATGGTGGACACAGATTACCAGGGGAGACAGTCAAAACATGTGAACAGGGGCCGGCGAGATGGTTCAGTGGTCTAAAGCGCCTGCTTAGGAGGGCTCAGGCAACTGCGGGGACTGCAGTTCGATCCCCGGCACCACATGCTGCGCCAGCGCCACCACCAGGGCAGGCTGAGCCAGCCACAAAATGAATAGATAAAGAAACAAACACAACAAGCAAACAAACAAATAAATAAATAAATAAATAAATAAACGTGTGAACAAAAATCCACAAGAACCAACCATATGCACAGGAAAAGGGAGTTTACTCATTTTATGAGTGAAGAAACTGACACTCAGAAATGCTCATTAATTTGCTGATGGCCCAGCAGCCAGTGACAGGCAGAGCTGAGAGTTGAGCAGGGTCAAGGGACTGAAAGCTTTACTGTACACTGTTACATCCCCTGTCTCCCTGGTTAGTGCAAAGATAGCAATCAATAAATAGTAGTCCAGAAGGAATAAGAAAGGCAAAACAATAAGGATTACTGATGAGGATATGGAGAAATTGGAATCCTCACACACTGTAGGAGGGAATGGCAAATGATGCTGCCACTGTGGAAAATACCCCAGCAATTCTTTAAAGGGTTAAATGTAGAGTCACCATATGACTCAGCAGTTCCTCTTCTAGGTATGTACCCCAAAGAACTGAAAACAGGTGTCAACTCAAAACCTGCACACAGTGACCAAGGCAGTACTAGTGTCAATAGACAAAAGGTGGAAATCAAACTGTGTGCCCCTACAGAGGGGCAAGGGCATTTATGTAAAAAAATTCTCTGCTGCCCCTTTGGAGTTTTGTGGCCTTGACCAAAGCAATCTCTTTGCCTCCTGCTTTTTCATCTATAAACTGAAAATCTCCGTGATGCTCAGTTGTTGTGTGGGGTGAGCGAAGGAAAGGGCACCTGATACCTGGCAGGGCTAAGTAAATACTCAGCAGGGAGTGAATCGGGAGTGAATCACTCTGCTCTTGGCAAATGGGGGACAGTAAGCTTGAGCTAAGAGGGGAGGATGAGATTCCCCGGGGAGAAGCTGAGCAGCAAGTCAAGAGTAGTGGCCAGGTTTGGGGCTGGGTCCAGCAGGGAAATTGTCCCCTAGGTGCCAACTGCGTGCACTCTGATAGCTGAATGTCCAAGGAGGGATGGCCGTGTGGGGCAGCTTCCCAGGGTATCCTACCCTCACCTCTAACCTCCACCATAGTCTGGGACCCAGACTGAGCTCTTGATGCTTCAAAAGCCACATAGTGGTGAAAATTAAAGAATTGTCACCAGTCAGACATGATGGCACACCTGTGTCATCCCATAGTTGGGAGGCTGGAGCAAGAGGATTTGAAGCCACCTTGGGCTACATAGGGAGTTCAAGTCCGGCGTGAACTAGTGAACTATACAGAAAGAACCTGTTTCAAAAAAAAGTCACCAACCTGGGTTGAGTCTAGTGAAAGGTAGTTATCTCACTCCAAATCTGTTTCTGGCAACCCAAAGAGGGCCTTCTCATCCATATATGATGGAGTCAGGTCTACAAAGCATATGGAGGACCACTGGCCAACTCTCAGGAGTGAAGCCCTGAACTCGGGAATTGCCCTGAAGGCATGCACAACACAGCAGCCACCAAGTCTGACCTGCACACTGAAGAGGTGTAGGTGCTTGTAGAGGTGCCTGAGAAAACAGCAACAACTCTTTCCTGCAAGTGGGACAAGCTGTCCAGACTCTTAGCATTTTTCTCTATACAGCCTAACTTTATCAGGCTTCATACCCCTTATTCTTTTTTTTTTTCAGAGACAAAGTCTCTCTTTGTAGCGCAGGCTGGCCTTGGACTCACTTAGGTACCCAGGCTGGCCTCGATCTCTTGGTGATCCCATTGCCTCAGCCTTCCCGAGTGCTGGGATTAGAGACCTGCACCATCACACCTGGCCCCTTATTTCTTTCTTTCTTTTTTTTACTTTTTTAATAAGAGATAACAATATGATAGTTTCAAAACACATTAGTAGTACATTCACAATAATTGACACATTGCATATTGTTGTCCTCACAGTAGTTATACAGTGCACAGGGTGTAGATGTGATAAATTTTCTAATTGATATTGGTAAGGAAAGAAAGAAAAAAAAAAAAGAAAATTTTGTTCTCTTTGAACTAAGAGGAAGTAGTTGTATACATATTCTAATGTTTCATAAAAAAATATGGAACACTTCACAAATTTGCGTGTCATCCTTGCGCAAGGGCCATGCTAATCTTCTCTGTGTCATTCCAATTTTAGTATATGTGCTGCCAAAGCGAGCACAGGCCCCTTATGTCTTTATCGTCCTTTCCCCCTTGTTCCCTCTCCAGGAAATTGAATGCTCACCATGAGCCAGTTAATGCTTTGCATTTGTTAGTTCCTGTAACTTTTCAGTAGTTCAGTGGGGCTGTTGCTATTATCCCTAGTTTTCAGATAAGGAAACAGAAGCAGAGAGGTTAGAAAATGGGAACCAGTGAAACAGGAGTATTTTGGTCAGATGGGTGGTGTAGGTGTCTGAACAAGACACAGGACTTGCCTCTTGTCGGTTTGGGGTCAGAATGGTGTGTGGTAACAGTATGATGATGATTTCCTTCTTCGAGGACTGTATCTAGAACTCACATTCAAATAGTGGGGAAGTGCTTGGCACAGAGTTGGATACGTTCTAGGTCTGTGCTGATCTGCGCTTACAGTTGTTATTATTCAGAGATTTTGCCTGAGCAGAGAGACAGGTAGATTGGCAGCCTGAAGAACAGAGCTTGGAGTCTGTGGGGAGGATGAGGAGCCCAATGTCAGGCAAGAGAGGCAAAGCACCACAGAGCAGAGCCCTGAAGGATCATGCCACGTGGAAAAAGCCACAGGACCAGTGGCTGTGATTTTATTTGTCTGAAATGATGAGAAGAGGGAAATCTTTAGCGGTAGAAAGTACATTGGTGGTTTCTGGGAAACAAGGATGGGGAGTGACTGCCGAGGGAGATAGTATTTCCCCTCCAAGGAATGAAATGTCTCAAAATTAGATTGGTGGCGACAGTTGCATACTTTCTATAGATACTAACTGCAATGGAATTATATACTTTTTTTTTGTATTTTAGGGAAGGGTCTACAGGGTGTTCAGGGTTTCACTACTAGATCGGGCTTGCAGTGATTTGCCTATTTACAGCCTCCCATGAGCTGGGATTACAGGCATGTGCCACCATGCCCAGTCTTATACACTTTAACTTTTTTTTTAAAAAAAAAATTTATTTATTTATTTATTTATTTATGGCCAGCTCAGCCTGCCCTGGGGGTGGGGCTGGCACAGCATGTGGTGCCAGGGATCAAACCCTGGTCCCTGCAGTTGCCTAAGGTTGCAGGCACTTTAGACCACTGAGCTATCTCTCCAACTTCGCATCTTATACCCTTTAATAATGTGTTTTACTACACAAAAGCAAAAGTCAGCAAATGAACTTTTTAAAAAACTCCACACTTAGGCTGGGCATAAAGATTGCAAGTTTAAGGCCAGCCTGTGATATACAGCCGGATCAAACAAAACCATGATTGGGCTGAAGTTATAGCTCAGTGGCAGAGTACTTGCCTCTTACCTCACAAGTACAGGGCCTTGGGCTTGATCTCTAGCATAATATATACAAAAAAAGTAAGGGCCGGCAAGATAGCTCAGCAGTCTAAAGTGCCTGCTTAGGCAAGCTTAGGCAAGCTTAGGCAACTACAGGGACTTTGGTTTGATCCCTGGCACCACATGCTGTGCCAGCCCCACCCCCAGGGCAGGCTGAGTTGGCCATAATGTAAATAAATAAATAAAGTTTAAAAAAGTATAACTATAAAAAAAGTGTAACTATAAACTGTCTACAAGAAGCCAGGCATGGTGGTGCACGCCTGTAATCTCAGCACTTGGGAGGCTGAGGCAGGAGGATCAGTGTGAGTTTGAGACCAGCCTGGGCTACAAAAGTGAGCTCAAGGCCAGCCTGAACTGCATAGCAAGACCCTGTCTCAAAAAGACAAAAAAAAAACCCAAAGCAAAACAAAACAAAACTGTCTACAAGAGGCACACTTTAGATCAAAAGGCATAAAAATGTTGCAAGTAAAAGGAGAGAAAAAGATACTCCGTAAAAGCAAGAACAGAACAGATCTGGGAGCTGTACCAACATCTGAGAGAGTAGGCTTCAAGACAGACAAGACTGCAGGTGGCCGAGGGCCTTGCAGGCAGGAGGGGTAGACGCAAGTACCTGAGATGCTACCCCAGAGGACAGCCTCCTCCATGCTTTGAGGGATGGAGGTTTCTAGAATTCTCAAATGTCTTCAGCAGCTGAACATGATCCTCTCCTCGTCTTACAAAAGGGCTCAAGGATAGGTTTGCACTGGTTGTGCAGATGTCAGAGGACTGTTTGTACAGATAAGGAATGTCCCCACAGTTAGAGAATGTTGCCTGGTCCCAGACTGAGGTTTCCCAGAGTTACCACAATGATCCATTGAAATGGTTGCCATAGTAGCAATTATAGAATGGCACATGCTGCCTGGCCAAGTGTCTGCACCCACAAGCCAATGAGGCTGGTAGACCAAATGCTGTGTAAATAATGGGGGTTGCCTCAACTTTACCCCTCCACCCTTTCTCTCAGCATTGCCTGGGTTAGTGTTCTTTCTTATCTTCCTGGAAACCTCTTAGTAAGTACAGACTAAGTGTGGAGAATCTGAAGACAGTTTGCCTCAAACTCACCCCAGACCAGAAGAATGGTGCTTGGGAAACTAGGACAGACATCAATGGGGATTTTGCCCCTGCATGAGCAAGAGGCCTGGGAAAAGCCACGAGTGTGACCCAAGAGCTAGAGTCATGAGTTGTATGTCAGATTTGGGGGCTTTCACCCCACATGTCATTGATAAGCAGAATTAGATTTCAGGGCTTCTCTACCTGACCACTGTTGACATCTTGGGTCTTTGTGGCTTGGGGCAGTCCTGTGCATTGTAGGATGCTGAGTGGCACCCTGGCCCCTACCCAGTGGATAGCCCAAGCACTCTCTAATCAAGACAGCCAACAACGTCCTCAAACAGTGCAAGTTGTCCACTTTTCCCAGGTGGACTACTGGATTGATAAACCTGGCCTCCCATTTCACATGCCATGTTACAGAGCCATCCTGAGAATTCAGAAACCCGAGGCAGGTCCTGTATCCACCGGTCACGTTCAGCGTCTGTCTGGGCACCAGCTCCCTCTAGCGAGAGCTTTCAAAATTGCAAATTTCCTGAGCCCTCTCTGACCCTCAGCTTCCGAACCTCTGTGGATCAGCTGCCTTTCCAAGTGTGTGTACTTGTGCCTGGATGAGGCTTTGGTGTTCTCATGGGTAACGACAACCCTGGCAGCCAGCATCACAGGAGAAAGCGAAGGATTTTTCTTACTAAGATTGTTTTGTATGACCCTGTTTCCTTGAAGTGGATGACAGTACTAGGGTATTGGAGGGTTTTAAACTGTGTTTAAAAAATGTTTTTGAGGCTGAGGCAGGAGGATCGGTGCAAGTTGAGACCAGCCTGGGCTACAAAAGTGAGCTCAAGGCCAGCCTGAACTGCATAGAGAGGTCCTGTCTCAAAAAGACAAAAAAAAAAAATTTTTTTTTGGTGGTTCTAGTTATTAAATAGATGGCCTCACATTGAGGTATCCCCTCTTTTAGCAATAGTGGAGATTAGACATAGGACCTTTGCACTAACTCCCATCCTGAGTCCTTTTATTTTTTATTTTGAGACAGGATCTCATTAAACTGCCTAAGGCTAGACTCCAAGTTGTGTGTGATCCTCCTGCTCAGCCTCCCAGAGTACTGAGATTACAGGCCTGTGTCACCACCTGGCCTACTTGGCAAGCCTCCTTTCTTATTTTTTGAGATAAGAATCTTACTGAATTGTTCACAATGGTCTCAAATTTTCAGTCTTGCCTCAGCCATGTGAGCTGGTGGGATTGCAGGAATGTGCCAGCTGCTTTTTTGATTTCTAAACTTCCTTATTCTACTTCCCCAGCAACCCAAACAGCATCTATTATATATCACATAAAATGACTTTGCACTTAAAAGGTATTTTATAACATTGCATAAAGCTCTTGCACACATTTCGGAGTTTGAGAGGCTCAGGCTTGAAGTTATTGTTAAAAAAAAAAAGTAACAAATGTGGCTGTCACCCTTTCCAGAATGCTATGAAGTAGCATTTTTGTATCCCTCTTTGGGAGGAAGGTGGTATTAGCAGTTATAGCATGGGCCCTGTGGGCCCACCTAGCTGAGTGTCTAGGCAGTGTTTACTTTGGACTCCCTTGTAAAGACATTTACACACTGAGCCTTTGTCCAAGCCCAGCATTCTCTTTAGAGTCACATGAAGCGAACAAGTTTGGATAAGCCCAGCTCCCAGTGCCCACTCTGGGCTGCCACACACCATGCATCAAGCCCTGACTGTGGCCTGAGGGCCTTAGGTAAAGAAACAACCTTGATCTTCTCCTTGGGACCCTCCCACTGTCCTTCTTCCCTAGGAGGAGCCCAGGGCTTCTCCCTAACCTTGGGAGGCAGCAGTTGTGTCATGTGAGACTTTCTGTGCTTATCACAGAATAGAGTCCCATATAAGAAAGAAAAGAATAGCTCAGTAAATAAGTGCTTGCCTGTCAAGCGCAGGCTCCTGAGTTTAATCCTCAGTACTGGAAAAAAAAAAAAAAAAAGAGCATCTTCCCCCTTTGTGTGCTGTGGAGCAGCCCACTAGATTCTGCCATTTTTAAAATTTTATTTATTTATTTTTGTCTTTTGAGACAGGGTCTCGCTATGTAGTTCAGGCTGGCCTTGAGCTCACTTTTGCAGCCCAGGCTGGTCTCAAACTCACACTGATCCTCCTGCCTCAGCCTCCCAAGTGCTGGGATTACAGGCGTGCGCCACCACGCCCGGCTCTGCCATTTTTTAGAAAAACCATTTATTTATCTATCTATCTATCTATCTATCTATCTATCTATCTATCTATCTATCTATCTATCTATATTATGACCAGTTCAGCCTACCCTGGGGGTGGGTCTGGCACAGCGTGTGGTGCTGGGAATTGAACTGAGCTTGCCTAAGCAGGCACTTGTAGACCGCTGAGCTATCTCCCCGGTCCGACTCTGCCATTTTTTCCAGGCCCTGCCTGATACTTACCTGTTTTAGGGTTAGGGGTGGCTCCTGTTTGAGGTATTTGGCCTCTGGTCTTCCCCAGGGAGACGGATGGAGATCAGAAGCACCAGCAGAGAGGCAGGAGTCAACCCATGGCAGGTCTCTCTCTCTGAAGAATACTTTATGCAGCAGATAAACTGTAAAACCATCCCATGACAGCACTGTCACTCCCAACAAAGTTATCAACCCCTGACAGGAGAGCAGACAATACTGAAAATTTTTCATTGTTTATAAAGCAAAAGTGCTTTTTTTTCCCATTTCATCAAGATTTTTTACACACCACAAACTCCTCACATTTAACTGGGTATGGTGGTACATGCCTATAATCTCAGCACTTGGGAAGCTGAGGGAGGATTGGCATGAGTTTGAAGCCAGAATGGAGTACGCCTGTGGAGTTCAAGGCCATAATGAACTACATAGTGAGACCCTCTTTCAGAAAGAACAATAATGTGTACAATTCAGTGACTGAGTGTTTGTAGAGAGTACAAATACCACATAGTCTAATTTTAGAACATTTTCAACAGCCCAGAAAGAAACACTATAACCATGAGCAGTTTCTCCCCATTACTGGCCTTCTTGAGCTCCCAGTCTTTCATTTTACAAGAATATTCTCAAGGTTTGCTCCCATTTAGCTTATCAAGTGATGGACAGTTGTTACCATCTACAAGTTATTATGAACAGCGCTGCTATGAACATCGGTATAGAGTTTTTAGTTACTATTTATTTATTTTTAAAGAAACAGGGTTTTCCACTGGCCTTAAGTCCTTTGATTCTCAACCACCTCTCCTTTGTTTGCCCCCTAAGTAACTGGGAATGCAGGTGTGTGTCACCTCACCTGGACACGTCCTCTTCCTTTGCCAGGGATACCTAGTGGCCTGGTACCACTTCTTAGGCATGATTTCCTTACTGGGTCAGATCTTGGTGCTTTTGTTGAAAATCAGTTGACTGTAGATGCATGGGCTTATTTCTGAGTTCTCAATTCTTTTTTTTTTTTTTAGTCTGAGGCAGGGTCTTGCTATGTAGTTCAGGCTGGCCTTGAGCTTACTTTTGTAGTCCAGGCTAGTCTCGAACTCACACCAATCCTCCTGCCTCAGCCTCCCAAGTGCTGGGATTACAAGCGTGTGCCACCATGCCTGGCGATAAAGTTTGACTTTACTTGTATCAGCACAGTCCAGCTGTATCTTTTTTTGTTGTTGTTGTTGTACCAGGCATGGAACTCAGGACCTTGTGCTTACCGGGCAAGCATTTATTCCACTGAGCTATCTCTCTAGCTTGGGTTCTCACTTGTGTTTTTTTAAAATCAGGTTTTATTGATACATTTCATTGTATTGTTTTGTTTTTTTTTTTTTAGACAGGGTCTCACTGTCCAGTTCAGGTGTTCTTAAGCTCACTTTGTAGGCCAGGCTTGTCTTGAATTTGCAACAATTCAGCCTCAACGCTCAAGCGCTGGGATTACAGGTGTGCACCACCATGCCCAGCCTATTGGTACATTTTAGATATGCATAATGATCATATTCATCATAGGGAATTTGTACCTGTACATGATATAACATTTATTTTTCACCCCTTCCCCTACCTTCCCTTCAACCCCTCCTCCTCTCCCTATTTACAAAAGGTTTGATTCCTTTTTTTTTTTCAAACTTTCCCTTCTCCCGTCCCTTGCTCCCCTCCCCATTTGGACATTTTCTTCCTGTTTTACAATGTCTATTATACATTTTGGTTCTTATTCACACTTTCGGTTTCTCACACCAGATAAGCAAAGTGGCATTTTCAGGTGTCTTTCTTTTTCTTTTTTCTTCTGGAACTGGAGATTGAACTCAGGACCTTGCACTTGCCAGGCAGGCACTTGTGCCCCGGAGCTATCTCCCTGGCCCTTGGCATTTTCACAAATGTGTTAATTTATTTCACTTATGAGCATGGTCTCAAGGTGCATCCATTTACCTAGAGATGTCTTGAGCAGAGCTTATCCCACATCTTCTTTGTCCATTCAGTTGTTGATGGGCAACAGCAATAGATGCTCACTCATGTTTGTAGCATCGTTTTTTTATTTGAGGCAGGGTCTCCATGTAGCCCAGGTTAGTCCTTCTGCCTTAGCCTCTCAAGTGCTAGGACTATAGGCATGTGGCACCATGCCTAGCTTCAAGTCTATTTTGTTGATCTATATGTGTACCTATGTACTAGTATCACATTGTGGGTTTTTTTTTTTCTTCCAGTTCTGGGTATGAACCTCAGGGCCTTGCACATGCTAGGCAAGTGTGCTATGTCCCAGCCCTCTCATACAACCTTGGTTATGATGGTATAGTGGTAAGCTTAGGAATCTGGAAGGATGAGACTCTCTAGGTATTGTTCTTTTTCAAATATATTTTGGAAATTAAGTACGACAGCACATGTCTATAATCCCAGCTACTTGGGAGGTTGAGGCAGGAGGATCACAAATTTGAGCCCAGCATGGGCAATTTAACGAGACTGTCTTAAAATGAAATAAAAAGGCTGAGGGTATAGAGCTCAGAGGGTAGAGCACTTAGCATGTGCGAGGCCTAAGTTTTGATCCTCAGTGCTAGAAAAAAGAAAAGTCAGTATACTGCCTCTTGGAAATTCCATGTGTATCAGTTTGGCAGTATCTATGAAGAAGTAAGCTGATGGGATTTGGGTTGGAGCTGTAGACTAATTTGGAGAAAATTACCGTTTTAACAGTGTCAAATATTTTAATCTATAGGAAAGTTAAATTTTTTATTAAGTTCATCTTTGTTTTCTTTCAAATGTATTTTTGAGGGCAGATTCAGAAATGCATGCCTGTCACCCTGGGTACTGTAGATATCAAGGGAGGCAGGTTAGAAGTTCAAGGCTTCCCTAGGCAATTTAGCAAGAACATGACTCAAAAAAAAAAAAAAAAAAAAACAAACAAATTCTGGGAGTGTAGCTCAGTGCTCAGTGCAGAACCGGGGTTGAAAGCTCATATTGCAAAGACTAAATTTTTTTCTTTTTGCGGGACTGGGGTTTGAACTCACGACCTTGCACTTGCCAAGTAGGCACTTGTGCCACAGAGCTATCTCCCTGGTCCCTTGAAAAGACTAAAATGTAATTGTGCATTTTTGTTAAGTTTGTTCCTTGATTTTTTTATGTTAATGTAAGTGAAATTATTTTTTAGTTTCACTTTTTGAGTATGAGTTGTATATGTCTAGAAATACATTTATTTGTCTGTTTTTTGAGACAGAATTTTGCTATGTAGTTTAGCGTGGCTTTAAACTTATGGTGATCCTCTTGGCATCAGCTTCCCAAGGTCTGGAACTACAGGCTTATGCCACACCATCCCAGGCTGAGACCATACTTTTAAGTGAAATAAATCAGAAATGTTCAAATACCACATTGTTCCCTTGATGTGAGAAACCAAGGTGTAAGTAAGGAGCAAAATGTATAATAGATATTGTGAAAT
>PVKN010036076.1:0-11499 GCA_004027915.1 Capromys pilorides | reverse complement strand
GAGGCATAGTAATTGTAACTCACTAGCTCTTAGACCCATTTACTTATGGAGTCTGACAATTTGCTATAAGTCCCTCCAACTTTAGTGAAGAGAGATTACACATGTATTCACAATCAACATGAAAAACCTGGGTTACTTCAGAAATCAATCAGGCTAGCATACTCATCATGAAATACAAAACATTCAGTCAAATTAAATCAATGTCTCATTTAGTGTTTTATATATGGCCCCTATTGTAAGCAAGGAGCACTGCTGAAGAATTTGTTCTTTTAACACTGTGGCTCTGAGTTTTATGTCACAAATACAAGACCTGACTATCTACAGGCCCAAAGCTATTGGACACCTTATAGTCAGTGTCAATAGAAATATTTTCTTAACCAGAAATCTGTCCCTGGAAATCTGTTTTAAGTAGTGGAATACTTTTAAAGTCTTAGCTATTACTTTTGTGAAAAATAAATCTCCACATCATTTTGATTAGTAAGCAACCCGAATGCATGTAGCAGTATGTCAGTTATAACGGAAGCAAGATCGTTGGCATGTCAATGCTCCCAGGAGAGTCCTGAGGCCCTGTGCATTTCTGTGATATGGCACGGTGCCCCTTTTTCTTATTGGATTTTGTCTATTTTCCCTTTTCTAAGTTAGTGCATCTGATAGTTTGTTTAGCTAAAATAAGCTTACCTTATTTTTAAAAAATTAGTTTGTCAATCTGTTTTATTATTTTCTGGCATCTTTTATTTATTTATGTTTTGATCTTTATCCTATTCTTCTAACATTGGGCTTAGCTTTATTTTCTTTATTATGTGTTCGGGGTGTAAAGCTAGGTTTTTAAATTTAATATTTATTTCTTCCTAATGCAGTTATTTACTGCTATAAACTTACTTCTTAGAACTACTTTTTCTGCATCCCATAAGTTACCCTCTGTGTGACCATTAATGGTGACACATCAATTAGAATTAAGAACCACCTAACAGATTACTGGGTGTGACTGTGGATGATGCTGCATCCACCAGCAACTGAGGGGAGGTGGCACCAATGAGTGGCTTAGACAAGAAAGAAAAGAAAGAAGGGAGTATTTCAGCTTTTCTTCAGAGGTGCTGTGGGCTTTGCATTGCTTTTGGACACTGGCCTCCAGCTCTTCCCACCTTTCAGCTTGGACTCTTGAATCTTCAGCGTGGCAGCTGTGGCTTTCTTACACAGTCTTCTACTGGTGGTTTTGTAGTGAGCATCTAGGCCATAGCCTTTGATTGCTGCTGCATCTTCCTGCTCTCCTCTGGGCAGACTGCCTAGTCCATCTTTGATCTAGCAGGTGGCTGCTGGGAGTGAGCCTACTTCACCAGTCCCTCGTAGAATTATTCACATATTTTCTAATTAAATCTGTTGGTTATGCTTCCATTTTTGTGTTGAGGTTTTTCCTTCCTGAACCATTCGTTGTTCTAGAGCAGAGTGTTTACTGTCTATGTATCCATCTGTCTGTCTGTCTTTTTCTTTTTCTCTGCTCCTTCCAGAACTCTTAAGGCATATATTATTTTTGTTTGGTGCAGTCCCATAAATCATACAGATTTTCATTATTTTTCCTTTGTTTTCCCTTCCTTTTTGTCTGGATAGTTTAAAAATCTGTCTTCAAGTTCACTGATTTTTTTCTACGTGGTTGCATCTATTTCTGGAGCTATTGTTTCTAGTTCAGTTAGTGCAAATTCAGTCCCAGTTTGCTTGAGAACGCCTTCTAGCTGGGGGCTGATTGCTTATTGTCCTCATGCACTTTATTCCTGTGCCTGATTTCTCTGACAGTTCACTGGGCTTCCTTGTGTGTGTGTGTGTGTGTGGGGAGGTGCAGTGTGTATTTGGTGCAGGGTCTCACTATGTGGCTCAGACTCTTCTCAGCCTCCCCAGCACTGGGATTACAGGTGAGTGCCACCACATCTGGACTGGCCACAGGCTTAGCCGACCTGCTGATGAGGCCAGTGTGGCATGTGGTGCTGGGCATCGAACCCTGGTCCCTGTGCTTGCCTAAGCAGGTGCTTAGTCTGCTGAGCTATCTTGCAGGCCCTCGCTGAGCTTCTTTGAGATTATTTTGAATCACATGCCATGGAATGTGGGGTTCTCCATTCCTTCTTGTTTGCTCACTGAGCCTACTTCATTCTGCTTCTGTAGACAGGTCACACTTCCTCGACCAAGCACCTTCCTTAATGCTTTACACTGCAGTTGGCATTTTAGTCCGCAGTCTTCTCCTCTGTCCTCTTTTGGTTTCAGGAAAGAAAAACTCACTTCATTCAGCAACTCCACCTGTAGGTTTCTTTCAGTCATTTATTGCAAATATCCCTGTTCTATTCTTTTATTGCCATTCAAGGCAAAGGTGTTTTGGGACTGTGCTCTTCTTGTGGGTCTTGAAATGTCATGCTGATTCTGAGTACCTCCTGTCATTGTGCAAAGGACGTTGTCCTGAAGTGCTGCTATGCACACACTTTCCTCAGGGGTGTGGTACCCCTCCCTGTGCAGCATTGCATGCAGTCTTGAGGATGCGTGTGAAGATCTGATCTACCTATAAACCAGTAGAAGGTCGCTGTGGGTGAGGAATCCATGTGGTTTATGGGTGGTTAATTTGGTGGAATCTGTGAGTTAGGCTAAGATTTGTAGTCTGTTTCTGAAATTCACATGGTAGTTGTAAGTTGTGACCCTTTTATCTTTTCCCCAGTTGTGACCCCCCTCAGATTATTCCCTGTGCTGACTATGATTTGAGTGGGGGCAAAGGCCAAAGTGGTCTCTTGAGCAGCGTTCTTAAGAAACTGAGAAAGCTGGGAATTAACTCAGTACATGTAACCTAGCTTCACTCCATGGAAGAAATTACATGGCAACTCGGTCCCTTTTGACAGGAAGTGGTCACTTTGGGGGTAGAAGTAGCAGGCAAAAATGAAACTTTTGCTTTTAACTCTTCAATGAGTATAATCTCTAATATTTTAATTTAAATGTACTTTTGAGGATTTTTTTCAGTTGCCCCATTTCAGTATCTTCCTACAGCTTTGATCACATTATTCCAAATGTTGAAACTTTGCTTGTGACAGAAATGTGTAAAATAGAAACCTAGTATTCTACTGTGAAAGATGGCCAATAAAGAGGAGTGCTTTTTTATAAAGCAAGCAGAAATGAGTGGTTGTTTGTGACCTCAGAATATGACTATTGAGTTTTAAGAAGTTAGGCAGTGCAAATGTACTCTGAACTCTATCTAGCGAGGGCTCTTTTTCTTTTCTATGTATGACAAGGCTGAGAAGTAAGGTGGTATATCCCCAGCTTCTTTTTCCCTCACCTTTCCATAACCCTTCTCTGCCTTTGAAGATCCTGCATAAGACTGCATTTTTTTCTCTCTTACAGTCACCTACAGGACACTCTTATTTCTTGAGTATCTTAGCTTCTGCCTCATTATCATTTTTATCAAGACGACCTTTGGTCATCCTTGCTAGAGTTTTCAAAACCTACATAGATGAAATTCTTGGGTGTTCAGCTTCTTGAGTTCTTTGTTAATCTATTCTTTCATCTCATATTTGATATTGATTTGCAAGGCCACATCAGAGGTTATGCACTCTTTCCCTATCCTCAGTCTAAGTATTCTACTTTATGTCTGCCTCTACACTTTTGGCTGGTATCCTACCTCCAAAATGAAAACAAGCACAAATCGATGAACCCAATTTTATTTTCATATTCTTCCCTACCCTATTTTATATGTTCATTTTCCTCCTTAGCCTTCTTACATCCAGGGGTAGAAATTATGATATAAACATCATTTTGCCTACACCAGAATTTCCTGGTCTATTTCCTCTCCTCTAACATAGGAGTTGGGTAGGATTTAAACCTTATCAGGCAAATGCCAGAGCACGCACCTTGGATGATCACAGCATACATATATTATCTCATTTGGCTCTTGCAACACACCTGTAAAAGTAAATTTGAAAAACAGGAACTTGAAGGCATTAATTAAGTCTTCCAACTGCGGTAAGTGTTAAAGCGTTACTTAAACTTTGTCTGCTCCACCCCTGCACCTAAGAAGCTGAAGTTGTATGGAAGAAAACCTATACTAGTTCATTTTGTTTTAAATTCATGATCATTTCAACAGGACTTTCAATGCTATCAGCAGATCTGCATTTCCTTACTGTGTCCTATTTTTCCAACTCTGCTGTGTTCTTCTTATGTGAGAACTCCTTCCTGTTCTCATTCTCTACTGACAATCTGGGTTTCTATTGCCCTGAGATCATAGAAGCAAAGAGATCTTCCCAGTATCCCATCACTGCCTATATTTGGATGGATCGTCATATACCTGACCTTCTGTGTCTTTAACGCATTGACTGACTGCTCCATGCCTACCCAGCTGCCTCCCTCCCACCTTCCAGTGCTAACTAGATACAAGTGGATGTGCTGGTCTCTGTCTGTCTTAGTGACTTTTCTCATTGCTGAGACAAAACAGTCAACAATTAAAGTACAAGAAGGAAAGGTTCATTTAGCTCACAATTTGTAGAGGTTTCGCTTCAGAGTTGGTTGGCTCCAGCTTTCTTTATCTGCCTTTTATCTTATCAATGTATGATTCAATCTCAATATTTGAAAAAAAAATTCTTGTGCCTATTAAACCCCCCAAATTTGGAGCTAGCCTTGATTGCTTTTTTTCTTTTCTTTTTGGTATATTAGGGAAGCTTGGAAGGGCAGAGGGGCAAGGCAGAGAACAGAGAGTTTGTGATAGGTAGAAAACAACAAAAGGAAGCGAAGGATGACAGTTGCTTCCTTCTGCCCCCGTTATATTCTATCCGGGCTACTGGACTGAGGGCAGGTGTCAAGCCAATCAGAGGCTATACACTTAGTAACCACATACCACCTCAATCTTGTCATCACACTCTAGGTCCAGCTGCCTCTGAGAAAGCCCCACCTATGGGGCAACATCAAGACATAGCCACGACACTGTTGCATTGCTAAGCATCCTTTTCACTGAGTCACCCTCAATCATTTCATGCAGAAATGAAGAAGCGAAAGGCTGGGTGCAGCAGTGTGATAGAGCACGTATGTGGTAGGCACAGGCCCTCAGACAAATCCTCATTGCTAACGCCAATAAATGAATGTATAGATAAATTTTTTTAAAAATGTGACCAATTTTGTGTGTCCTTTCCCTCTCTAGCTTCTTATATCTGGTCTCTCTTTGTAACATAGCCCTGCATCAGAGTTGTTAACCCCACCATAAGCACATCCTCACTTCTTATTTATCCTTCTAACAGGATTTTAGCTGCTTTACTCCAAGACCACAAATAATTCTTTCCTGTTTAAAATGACTCCTTCACTTGACTTCAAAGTCAAACTTCTCTCTTAGTTCTATCTTTTTGATCACACTTAACTATCATAATTCTTGGAATTTCCTACATTAGACTTGTTTCTTTATCTATGCTTTAACTTACCAATGTATGATTCAACCTCAAAATTTGAGAAATGCATCCTTCTGCCTATTAAACCCCCAAAATTTGGAGCTAACCTTGATTGCTTTTCTGTTTTCTTTTTTTTGTATTTTAGGGAAGGGTCTACAGGGTGTTCAGGGTCTCACTGCTAGATCGGACTCATAGTGATTCACCTGTTTACAGCCTTCCAAGAGCTGGGTTTACAGGTACCTGTCACCACACCCACCACACTCAGCACAACCCAGGGGTGGGGTTGGCACAGAAAGGCTTTTTTTTCTTATTCTTGGAAAGCAGTTCAGCAGAGCTCTCATTGGTGCCTGCTGATGCTCAAGTAACAAGATATATATATATATATATATGTATATTTCTACCGTTCTAATGAAAGTCAGCAACCTCTTACTATTGTTTCAGCTGCACACCTGCTACCACTATTTTTCCCTTTGTCTCCTACAAATGTCTCTCAGCATAGTGGCCACGTGTGTTGTCTGTGAAAAGTCCTTCAGATGTTTCACATGAGGTTTAGGGTAGAAACCAAAATTCCATTTTCTTAGTCCATCTCTTTGCTGTACTAAAATACCTTAGACATGGAAATTATAAATAATAAAAATTTATATTTTTCACAGTCTGCAGTTGAGAAGTCTAAGAGAAAGGGGCCCAAAGTGTCAGTGTTGTGGTAAGGGCTCTTGGTGACTTCTAAAGTGAGCTCCGTCCTCAGGTGACTGAGGCATAGAAGGGACAGATCAGCCTGCCAAGGCTTAGTAGCCCCCTTATAAGGCTCATGAAGATCCCATGTTCATGACAGTTAATGTTTATTGCCAACTTGATGCCACTTAGAGCCTCTGGTCAAGATGACTGGGATTATGGGAACACTACTGGAGATGGATCATGAGGACCACAGAAGGAGGATCCGGCCACTGATGTTTTTAGCCAAATGTGCTGTTAGGAGGTGGAGCCCAGGGCAAGACATGTCACAAGGGCTGTGGGCCTTGCTGGATGCATCTCTTGGAGGCCCTGTCCCTGAGTACTGCTTTCCAGTTGCCAGGAAGCCAACAGCCCTGACCTACCACACTCTTTTGCCTGATACTTCTCCTTTGGGGCTGACTGAATCCTATGACAGCAAATAAATCACTTTCTCCTTCAAGCTGTACATGTCACACATTTTAATAACAGCACCAAAGCTGACCAATAAAACTTTGATGGCTTACTCACTTAATCATAGCCCTACTTCTTAATGCTATCAAAGTCAGACTTAAATTTTAACATTGCAGGAACACATACATTTAAACATAACATAACACAATTGTCTATATTACTTGATACATGCTACCAAATTCATTAAATTCTATTGCTCTGTCCCTGATCCACTCTACCTCACCCTCATCCTTGTTCCTTGAAAACCTCAAGCACTCTTTTACTTCATAGAATTTATTCAGACTTTCATCCTGACCTCTGTAATTTCTTCTCCCATGTGTTCACATGACTTATTACCACACAAAGTTTTTTTTTTCTGAGAAAATGTCATCTGTTCAATGAGATCTACCTTTAACTCACTCTAAAAGCACAGTTCCTTACTGTGGTTTCCAAATCTGCTATACTATATTCAATATTTACTTACTTTTAAAGACTTTTGCTATCAACTGGTATGAAATTCATATAAGTGGGAATTATCATGCAGTTTATTGCTGTTACTCCAGCACTAAAAACTATCTAATATAAAAAGATAGTTAACAAATACCTGTTCAATGAATGAACTGAAGAAGGAGCCAGGAAGATCTTATGGGTATGACAAGCTAATCCAAGAATTAGCCAATTATTCTTGGAGAATAATGTAACTTTGAGCTAGACTACTGACATCATTAGAAACACTGATTAAATGTAGTTCAAAGAGCTTGAGTTCATGAGGCTAAATTTCATGAAGACTGCATAGAGGACAGGTAGCTTGATACTATTCATAGCTGCTGCCCTTAGAATAGTGACAACTGAATGTCATCAACAGTGCTCTGAATCAAGAAGACTAAAGATAGCTAGACTGTAGTATAACTCTTTATATGCTCATATAATGAAGTAAGGGACATCAAATGTTATGATATAAATACTAGGGCTGAGAACATACGAAGTAGGACTAAGTGACTTTGTTTAAGCACTCAGGTAAAAAACAAAACAGAAAACACTACCATAACATTGGAACTAGAATTTCAATGTTGGTTGAGGAATAAGACTAGTGTGATAATATGAATAGTAAATTTATGAAAATCCACTGATCAGTAAAATTTGGGCATAGATACAAAAAACATATGTATAACATTAAGAGGACCACTTAAAGATTAATATTGTGTTAATATTTTTCTATGTTTGGCTTATATTTCTGTTTGTTTTTATTTTATTATGACCAGCTCAACTTGCCCTGGCAGTGGGGCTGGCACAGCATGTGGTGCTGGGGATTGAACCATGGTCCCTGTGGTTGCCTAAGCTTTCCTAAGCAGGTACTTTAGACTGCTGAACCATCTGGCTAGCCCCAATTGGCTTATATTTCTATAAATTTATTTTTACAAATTTGTGTTCCAACTGTCACACTACTTTAAAAGTTGCATTCTGCTTAGTGTACCAAGTGGCCCTTGAGAGTGACAGGTCTGATCTCTCTGAGGATATTATCATCATTATGTCAGACAGCCCAGTAAGATGGTCTTTTGTTTCCTAACTTACCTAATATTTTTTCAGGAAAGTTCTCTTTATGTCGCCCAGGCCAACTTTGAGCCCATTATACTCCTATTTCAGCCTCCCAAGTGCTGTAATCACACCCTTACACCACCACTCCCAGCTCTGATCTGATTGCCAATTTTCTACACAAATGTTTATCAATGTCATTTACTGCCAAGACATCTTAATTCCTGAGAACTCCAGCTTGCCGAAGCTCCTACTTTGCTTTCCTAGGCAGCACATAAAGGGCTGCATATGCTAGACAGGTTTATACCCAAATTCTGTCCTTCTGAAAACCTGGAACTTGCCACAAAAAGGCAGATCAACTTTGTTTTGATAGAACTGTTCTGCCTTTGGTGGAGATAATAGTTTGACAAGGACTTGCTTCTGTTTTGGAAGCCATTCATTAAATAATGTTGCAGCCAATCCTTAAGAAATTTATAGTGATTTAAAAAAACATAGGATCATTTTCCTATTGTAATGATCCATTTTTATTAAAGATAAATTTTATGAACACATATTGTAGGTGCATAAAAATTAATAAAACATATTTCTTGTCCTCCAGGAGTTTTTAAGTTTGAAAGAGACATTAAGAACCTCCAAGAACAATGAATATTACAGTGCTCAATATAGGGTCATCCCTGGAGGAAAAGAGCAATCAATTACAATAATTTGATGAAGGCCTAGAAAACCCCAAGTAAATGATATTTGTACTGCTAGACTAAGATGAACCCTGTTCTTGCTTTGGGCCTTGGTTACTTTTCTTATGTTGCTGGGACAAATACACAACACCCAATTGAAGGAAGGAAAAGTTTATTTAGCTCACAGTTAGTGGATGTTTCAGTCCATACTCAGCTGGCTCCAAGACAGAGTGGCACATGGCACAGAACAACCATTCATAGTGGTGGCAAAGAGCAAGAGAGCAAAAGGAATTGCAGCAGCTCACAAAGTAGCTTCTCTTCCCTCCTTACATTCTAATGCAAATTACCTGCCCCAGGACAGGTGCAACATTCACACCCACAATAATCACAAACACCAGAAGCTACCCCATGGCTGTGTGAGGCTTTGGGAGACAGCTAGACACAAACCATAGCATTCTGCCCTTGCATCTCCAAAGACTCAGGTATGTCACTTTCTGCAAAAGACATTTTAGTCCATTTCTAAGAGTTGCCAAAGTCCTACAGTTTTAGCATTGCTGAAAAGTCCAAGTCCCAAGTCTCTTCCAAGACCTAAAGGCAAACTCATAGCTGTGAGCTCTTGTACAAATGAAAGTTACACCTCCAACATTCAGTGGCTCGAAACAAACATTACCAGTCCAAAAGGTACACACAGCAGGATACCAAAGCAAGTCCAAAATCCAGAAGGCCCTACATTAAGTTCCACAGTTCCATAAGGAACATCCAAAGCAATCTGTAATGAGTTGGGAGCTCCAAAAGCCTTACATGGCTCCACCCGTACAGTACTTCTGCTGGTAGCTCCCATGGCTTCTCTCTTAGGCTTGTTTTGCTCTTTCCTTGCAGTTTACCTTGGATGATCCATGTTCCAGGATTTTCCAAACTTCTGGGGTTTGCACTACATGTTAAGCTCACTCTCTGCTTCACATACTGCACTCCCAGAGGCACAATACCAGACCTCCCAGGCTTTCTAAAATCTAGGTAGAAATGTTCTTAACCTCAGAACTCCTGCATTCTGCAAGTGCCTAAAACCAGCACCATGTGGATGATGCTGAATTCTGCTACCAGCTGAAGCAGTAACCAGGCCACCTTCTCTCTTGGCTGTAGGGGTCAAGTGCCTGGTTTGATGAACACTCTAACCTTGATTCTGAGGAACAAATTTTCCATGCTGGCACCATTCAGGAACATGTAGCTTTTGAAGTTTTTTCCCCAAGGTAAAGTCCCTCACACTTGTGGCTCAGAGGCTGTAAAGGGTGGAAAACTGCTGTCTCCTGTGATGCCCTCAGGCCATCTTTCCCATTGTCTCATTCTTTCTCCACAGTGGAGATCCTCTCAGCTCTATCTTTGTATTCCACAGCTTTATTAGAGCTTCCTTTCCGGCCAAGTTCACAACATTTTAAATCATCCTGATGGATTCTTTGCTCTTTATTCTCACCATAAATCTGGTGAAAAGCCCTGAACAATAGCCATGCCAGTGCTTTAACATTTGGCTACTTTGAAATTTGTTTTGAAAGATTAATCAGTTTGCAGCATTTAATCTCAGTCTCAGGTAAAATCTCTGGACATGAACAAAATGCCAGTAAACTTTCTGTCAAGCCATGACATACACCATCTGGAGTTCAACAACCAATACAGTCCTTATTCCCAGAAGAAAGCTCCCCAGCTTGGTATTTATAGCCAGGCTTTCTATCAGCCTTCTGGTCTTCTCAGCTCTGACCAAAATCCCCCATGCAGAACAACTGAAGCTCCTCCTGTGCTTCTTTTATAGGTGATATCTCCCAACCTTTCCTGTCTCTTCCCATAAGACATTCCCAAAAGTTCATATTCCACATGGTCAGATTTAGCCACACCAATGAATGATCTCACTCTTGGTACCAAATTCTGTCTCAGTTACTCTTCTCTCATTCCTAGGACAAATACCTGACCCTCAAGATGAAGGAAGGAAAGGTTTATTTAGCTCAAAGCTACTTGAGGTTTCAGTCCATGCTCAGCTGCCTACAAGGCAGAGTGGTGCATGGCACAGAACAATCATTCATGGTGGTGGCAAAGAGCAAGAGTGCAAAGGGAGTGGCAGCAGCTCACAGAGCTAGCTTTTCTCCTGTCCTTACATTGTAATGCAAATTACCTGCCTCAGGGCATGTGCAGAATCCATACTCACAATAATCATGAACACCAGAAGCCACACCATGACTGCATGAAGCTTTCAGTGAACAACTATACACAAACTGTAGCACTAGAAAAAGAAGGGCTACAAGGATTGTCAATATTTGGTCCTTGCCCCTCTAGGGCAGTGAGGACTCAGGACATAAGAGAACCTGTACTGTAACATCCTATAATTCAGTGGTGTTCCAGATTTTCTATTCAAGGAGATTATGGGGCCATAGAGGACAAAGTTCGACAACATATAGTGTGTCTAAGGAGTCACTTAGAGAGATAACATTCTCTCAGGCTTTCAAAGAGAGTAAACTGGTCAAGAAATGGCCATGACTCATTCAGACGGCTGACACTGACAAAAGTTCTACAAAATGCTGTATATGGTTTCAGGGTAAATCCTGAGGGGATTTAATAGACATTGTCAGATACAAAAGTCATGTTTTTTGTTATATAGGTCTTGCTTTAACTTGATCTTAATCATCCAGTGCAAAAGTTTAATCACAAGGCACAAAAAATAAAACCAGATTAGTATGCTGAGCTGTAAAAGGCTC
>PVKN010036075.1:0-11507 GCA_004027915.1 Capromys pilorides | reverse complement strand
TTATCATCACTTCAGCTACAATGAATTATTGTAAAAGGTACAACCTTAAGTAAATCAGCATCACTTCTTTGTGGAAAAAGTTCCTTCAGGGTCTGAAGCTTAGCATCTTTAAGGTCTTCCAATTCTGAAAGATCATCATTGCTTCGTGACACGGCAGGAAGGCCCTGAGACTCTTCATCTTCAGATGGTTCAGAACTAAAAATATTTTCATAGTGGGAAAAATGATTTTAATGAACTGCTCATCTTTTAAATTATACTACATATATACACGATACAGAATATCTGCAAGTTTTTTTCTACATTAAATGAAATCTGTATTTATAAGAAAAAAAAGACCCCCATAATGAAAGTTGACCTACTTTGAAGAAAATCTCACATTATCTAGGCTGGGATGGAAAAGATGAAAAATGGGAATTATCAGGAACTATTTTCTTTAGCTTGATGCTCTGCATGTTAATTAATGTTGTCTTTCTGCTTCTGCAAAAAAATAGGAACCCTAAACCATGCATAATAATGGCACATGCTTATAACCCTAGAACTCTGGGAGGCTGAGACAGGAAGATCCCTCAAAAGGTCTGACAACTTTTAAAACCCTGTTTCAAAGCTAAAAATATAAAAACGTGGGAATTGGGTCTTCAGTGTGAAGGCCTTGGGTTCATTCTCTAGTATCAGAAAGGGAGGAAGGGAGGAAGGAAGAAATGATTTCCATGGTTCATGCAAATAATAAAAAAATAAGGGTTAACACCAGAATGGTCTCACTTAATTTAAGTATCTTTGTCAGGAACAAAACACAACCTTGGCTGACAGATAGCATTTATTTCACAAGAGGATTTTCTTCTCTAAGAGCTAATTTTATTATTATCATTATTACTTATTATTATTATATTTGTCTTTTTGAGACAGGGTCTCATTATGTAATTCAAAATGGACTTGAATTCATTTTGTAACCCAGACTGGCCTCTAGCTCATGGTGATTTAGTGATCTTCCTGTCTCAGCCTAAGTGCTGTGATTCCATGTGTGGCAGCGGAGTATACGTGCTAAAGAATTATAATGTGATCATCTTTAACTTTGTTTTGAGAAAATACTCTAAACATTTACATCTCTTTATCATTATTCCTGTCTTTCAAGTGTTAGAAGAAATTATATGTGCCTTCTATTTATTAGCATGACCAACCTCAATGCAAATTCAAATTTTCATTCTATCTCACTACTGTCCCTACTGCCTACTTGTCTATCTCATAATGAAGGTATTCAGGTTATCATAATTTTTACTATACTGAGAACCACATCCATTCACTCATGTACTTGTCTAGGTGGTGTTCATATGGTCCATAAATTCTATGCCTCAGGTTTTACTTATAGTACACACAAACACACACACACACACACACACACACAGCCAGAGGAAAAAATTCATTAATGTTTGAGAAAAACAAAATCTCTATTTTTGTCAGAAAAGGCAAACTGAAGCCATAAGAAAGTGGGGTGGATAATGAACCAATGAAGATTTATGAGTTCAGTCCTAAAATCTGTTTAAAAACCAGCTAAGTAAACTGGGAGTGGTGGCACATGCCTTAAATCCCAGCACTTGGGAGGCTGAGATAGGAGGATCAGTGCGAGTTTAAGACCAGCCTGTGCTATAAAAGTGAGTTCAGTGCCGGCCTGAACTGCATAGTGAGAACCTGTCTCAAAAAGAAAGAAAGAAACAAACAAAAAACAGCTAGGTAAATGAAGTCTGATTACAATGGTATCATGGTATCTGATTACAACTGGTTCCTGGAGGCATGAAGAATACCAAAATCAAGTACTGAATAAGTCATTATGTCTGGAAATGGTGGCTACTCATGAGCCCAACCACACTGACAAGTTCTAGCTTGCATGACAAGTAGTGGGACAAAATATCACATCAATGAGTGTGCTGAGAGCAGAAAGTGCACTGTGGTCACCCCTACATTGCATCCCAAAGCGCCTGACAAAGTCAGGAACTGGTGAGTGAGGTGACCTGGTATTGTGCTTCAGCACAGACAGCAGAACAGAAGTGGGTGGGAAGTACTGCTTTTTGACTCCAGAGGGATGGTGGCAAACTCAGCAGAACAAATCTGAGTCACTTTACTGCCAAAGTCCCGGAGTGGACTATGGGAAGAGCTATTCAGTCACAGTAGACTGCCAGCAACTGGGAAGCAGGCTGGGGGGAACCTACTGGGAGTTACGATCTGGGTCCACCTAGACTCCACTCAGGTAGTCACCAAAACGACCAGGAATGCCCCTTTGATCTGGAGCCAGCACAGCAACCCTGACACAGTTGCCCAAACAGGTAAGCAACCTTGTCAAATAGTGGTACAGGGCATTACCCTTGTCCAGTGACCAGTGGTTAAAGGGAGATGATGAACACAGGAAGCTGGGAAAGGTCCATAAGGAGCCAACTATACATGGAACTGGAATCAACCTCAGGCTCTTACTACTCATGTGCCATAGGCCCGGACCTATGAGAGTGCTGTAAGACAAATACCGAGAGCAGACATCCTAATGTGCTAAGTTAAGGACCAGTCCCAGCCCCCAAACCAGAGGCCATGACCACACAGCACAAGTTCTACTGCAAACTTAGTGGGGTTAAATAGCACATTTCTGGGATCCTGCTTGGACACTACCATAGAACTATAAACAGAGGAATTTTATCATTTTTATTTTTGAGGTTGACTAGGGTTGGTTTTCAAATTTTTTGGGGGGAAGGACTGTGTTTTGTTTTGGGTTTCTTTTCCTAATTAGATTTCTTACCTTTATTTTTATTTTGCTCTACTTATCTTTCTCTCTTTCCTCAACTATCTCTCTTCATTTTATGATACTTTCATGTGAACGAACATTATCTCTTCTCTTTCTGGTTTACATCAAAATTCTTTTGCTTTGTCTTTTATTCTTTTTCTTCTGCACTCTTCTCCAGCCTCCTAAAACTTGGGTGATCATCCTTAGCCAAACACTCTTGCTCTTGCTGTATTTCTCTTCATACATGTTTTGTTCCCTATTCCATTTTTTAAAAACTATTTATGTATTTATTTGGTACAGGGTCTCATTATGCAGCTTAGATTTACAATGATCCTCCTGTCTCAGCCTCCCTGGTGCTGGGGTTATAAGCATACACCACCATTCCTGATTTTGATGGCCAGTGCAGTACTAGTGATGGAACCTGGGTCCTTGCACTTGCCAGGGAGGCCCTTAGACTGCTGATCTAACATCCCAGCTTCCCCTATCCCCTTAAAATACCATCCAAAAAGGATAAAATCAATTTATCAAGGGTAAATTCATTGCATACAAGCTCCTGATATGTATAGGACTTCGTTATGTAACAAAGTAGCATACAGTTATATAACAAATACAACTATGTTTAAAGGGACCAAATTAATACCTATTATAGTTTTTCAGTTGCTAGGCTGTACTTTCTGATATTCTTACTGCCAATCATACATGTTATAATCAGATTTTCTCCTTAATATGACAACATTGTGATTATCTGGGGTAATAACCATCACCATAGTCTAATTTAACGAATGGGGAGCTGAGCCAAATAAATATCAACTTCTAATCCCTATTAAATTGGGAAGGCAGGTTCTTGGTGTATATATATAAAGACCAAGAACCATCTATACCTAGACGATATCTCCAAGGAACAGACATTTCCTAAGGAAACCTCAAGACGAGATAAAGCTATCTATCATAAGAAATCTACACATACCAACACAAAAAATAAAACATAGTAAGTAACAATACACAAAAGCAAAATTCATATCTCCATTCCATCCAGGATACCTCAACAGCACAATCAGATAACGGAATGCAAAAGCCACACACCAGATCTTTCAGATACAACAGAAGAGGTTAAAAAAAAAAAAGGGGGGGGGGATGGGGGTATGGATATAAATAAAATAACCTCAGGTAAAAAAATAAATGACAATCAAAATGAATGACACACTCAACAAATATAGAGAAGATGGACTAAAAAAAGAGGAGACAGCCAGTGAGATAGCTCAGCGGACTAAACACCCACTTAGGCAAATGCAGAGCGGAGTTTGATCCCCAGCACAACATGCCACACTGGCCCTGCCCCCAGGTCCGCCCCACCCCCAGGTATGCTAAGCTGGCTACTGAGACTAGACGTGGTGGCACATGACTGTAATCCCATGCTGAGGAGGGTGAAAACAGAGGATCACTAGGAGTTCAAGTTGTGTAGTAAAATCCTATTGCAAATACATTAAAAAAAAACAAAGGAGATTAGTAAAAGGATTCAAACTACGAATGCCCCAACACAAGAAATGGAAACCTTGAAATAGATACAAGAGATATCCAAGTGAGTAAAAATTCTTTTGAAAGTAAACCCAACTGGCCGGAGAGATAGCTCAGGGACACAAATGCCTGCCTGGCAAGTGCAAGGTCCTGAGTTCGATCCCCAGTTCTGGAAAAAAAAAAAGAAAGGAGAAAAAAAAAAAGTATACACAATAAAATGAACAAAGATAAAGACAGAATATCAGATCTAGAAGATAGAACTGTAGTTAGCCACCATAAAAAGGTATCTTAAAAATAACAAGAGAACTTGAAAAATCAATGCAATAGATGCAATTTGATTGGAGTTAATGAGAAACATGGAGAAAGCAAATGCCACAAAAACCTTCTTCACAGAAGTAATGGCTGAAAACTTCCCAAATATGAATAAAGAATTTGACATACAAATAAGTGAAGCATATAAAACTCCAAGTAACCATCCCAAAATAAATCTACACTAAGGCATATAATAATCAAGATTACAAAAATTGAACACAAGAATAGATTAGTAAAAGTGGTTAGAGAAAAGAAACAAATCACTTATAAAGTAAAACCCATTAGAATCACAGCAACACCAATCTCCAAGGACAGCTTGAAATGAAGCACTTGAAGCTCTAAAAGAAAACAACCTCTAACCCAGATTGAGGTAACTGCAGAACTAACTTTCAAAAATCAATGGAGAGGGTGACCAGGGCCATGTGGCGACCAGGTAAAGACTGTCCCAGTCTTACCTGTGCTGTACCGTCCTATAACTCAGTGGTTTCCCAAATTTTCTGTTCAAGGCAATGAAGAGACCTCAAAGGAAAGGGATAAATGAAGTATAGTGTGTCTAGGGAGAGTCACCTAGAGAAAAAACATTCTCTCAGGCTTTCACAGAGAGCAAACTGGTCAAGCTAAGGCCGTGACATCCCGATGGTTGACACTGACAACAGTTCTACAAAACACTGTACATGGTTCCAAAATGAATCCTGAGGAGACTTGACCTTGGAAGACACAAAAGATGAATGTTTTGTAATACAGGTCATGCTTTAACTTGTCCTTGATCACCCAGCAGAAAAGCTTAATTACGAGGCATAAAACGCAGAGCTAGATTAGTCTGATGAGAGGCATAAAACGCAGAGCTAGATTAGTCTGATGAGCTGTAAGAGGCTTAAACCAACAGCCTCCAACATTGCCAGTAACCCGCTGCAATTATGGAACATTTGACTATGTACACAACTACTTCCTCTTAGTTCAAAGAGAAGAAATTTTTTCTTTCCTTATCAATATTGATTAGAACATTTATCACGTCTACACCCTGTGCTCTGTATAACTACGAGGACAACGATACGCAATGTGTCAATTATTGCGAATGTACTACTAATGTATTTTGAAACTATCATATTGTTATTTCTTATGAAAAATAGTAAAAATAAATAAATTTTAAAAAATCAACGTGGAAATAAGATACTTCCATGACAAAGACCCACTGAAGAAATTCATGACCAACTAACTAGTTCTACAAAATAATTTGAAAGATATTTTAGAAAGAGGCTGAGGCAGAAGGATTGGTGTGAGTTCGAGACCAGCCTGGGTTACAAAAGTGAGTTCAAGGCCAGCCTGAACTGCATAGTGAGACCCTTTCTCAAAAAGACAAAAAGAAAAAAAAAGATTATTTTAGAAAAAGAAAACAAACCCCCAAATTCCAAGAGTCTCAATAAAAAGTTATCAGGCAATGTAAGAAATTAAACAGCAGGGAAAGACAATTAATTATCAGCAGAAAGGGGCCAGGAAGATAGCTCCATGGCACAAATGCCTGCACAGCAAGTGCAAGGTCATGAGTTCCAACCCTGGTCCCGCAAAAAAAAAAAAAAAAAAAAAAAAAAAAAAAAAAAAAAAAAAAAAAAAAAATTATCAGCAGAAAAATAATATGGCAAGGACAAATCAACATATACCAAAACACCAATGTAAATAGTCTCAATTCATCAATCAGAAGAAACAGACTGGCAGAATGGATCAAGAAACAAGATCCAACAATAAAACATATACAATACTCATTCAACTCAAAAAGAAATTCACAGACTAAAAGTCAAAGGATAAAAAAATGTACTCCATGTGATATGAACCTAGAAAAAAAACAAGGGTAGCTATATTATTCACAGGCAATGTGAACTTGAAGTCAAAATTGATCAAAAGAGGTAAAGAAGTCACTACATACTAAGGGAAAACTCCAAGAAGATGAGACAACAATTATAAATATATATGCACCAAATTCCCATGCACTCAACTACATGTAACAAAAAGTGCTGACACAACTGTAATGGGGGATCTTAATGCTTCATTAGCATAAATACAGATTAACTGGACAAAAAAATCAACACAAATATCATGACTAAACCAAACTTGTGAACAAATAGACTTAATAGTTGTCTATAGTTTTCCACCCTACAACATCAGATCATACATTCTTCTTAGCTGTACACGGGACATTCTCCAAAATACATCACATACTAGCTCACAGAACATGCTTAAGTAAATGTGAAGGAACTGAAATGATTCCACACTACTATCTGACCAGAATGCAATGAAAATGGAAATCTACAACAAAAGAAACCACAAAAACTAAATTGCCTGAACAACCAATCAGACACAGATAAAATTAAAGAAATTAAACAGCATCTATAATTAAATAGGATGCAGGGCTGGCGAGATGGCTCAGCGATCTAAAGCGCCTGCTTAGGCAAGCTTAGGCAACCGCAGGGAACATGGTTTTATCCCTGGCACCATATGCTGCATCGGCCCCACCCCTAGGGCAGGCTGAACCAGCCATAATAAAAAAAAGAAAAAGAAACTTATAGGATGCAATGAAAGCAATCCTGAAAGGGAAATATATAGCAGTGAACTTTCACACCATGAAAATAGCTTATAGTTAGGAAGAACCAACACAGTAACATGACCATACTTCCAAAACTCTCATACAGATTTAATGTAATCCCAATCAAAATACCATCACCATAACTCACACAGCTGGAGAAATCATTCCTAAAATTCATTTGGAAAAAGAGATTCAGAATGGCAAAAACAATCCCAGGAAATAAAAGAAAGACAGGGGACAACAATCTGTAACCTGAAATTATGCTACAAAATGGGAGTGATGACACACACCTGCAATTCCAGCAACTGAGAGGCTGAGGCAGGAAGATTCTATAAGTTCAGGACCAGCTTGGCCACATAGTGAGTCCAGGTCAGCCAGAACTATGTAGCAAGACCTTGTCTAAAAAAAAAAAAAGGAAGGAAGGAAGGAAGGGAGGAAGGGAGGGAGGGAGGGAGAAATTATAATACAAAGCTACTATGATAGAAACAGTATGGTACTGACATAGGAAAAAAAAAAAAGGTCTGAAGATCAATGAAATAGATTAGAAGATGCAGAAACATATTCGGCCTCATCTTTGACAATGGGGCCAAGCAATTCACTGGAAGAAAGAGCACGTTTAATAAACATTGATGATAAAAACTGGCTTTCCACATGCCAAAGATTAAAAACTAGATCCATGGGTGCTGGCGAGATAGCTCAGTGGTCTAAAGCTCCTGCTTAGGCAAGCTTAGGCAACCACAGGGTCTGCGGTTCAATCCCCAGCACCACATGCTGTGCCAGCCCCAACCCCAGGGCAGGCTGAGCCAGACATAACACACACACACACACACACACACCTTTCCTTCCCTCATTTAAAAAAAAAAAAAGAAAAACTAGATTCATGCCTCTCATTATGAACTAAATTACAATCAGAATGGATCAAAGATCTAAACATTAAAACAGAAACACTAAAATCTGCTGGAAGAAAATAGGCAGAACTCTTCAAAGACATGGGTATCAGCAAAGATTTTAGGAACAAAATCCCAATTGCACTGGAAATGCTAAATAGAATCGACAATTGGGATCTCAACCTATTAAAAAGATTTTTGCACAGAAAAAGATATTATCAAGAAAGTAAAGATAGCCCACAGAATGGAAAAAATATAATCAGTCATCCTTCAGACAAAGGACTAATACCTATAACATATAAAGAATTGAAGAAAATCAAACCCTCCATATTTAAAGGCCCAATCCAAAAATGGGCACATGAGATGAATACCCACTTCTCAGAGGACGAAATATCAAAGGCAAATAAATGTATGAAAAAAATGTTGAACATCACTGGTCATCTCAAAGATACAAATTAAAACAATGGTGAGATCAAAACTAACTCCAGAAAGAATGACTATTACCAAAAAATCAATCAATAATAAATGCTGGCTAGGGGCTGTGGGGAAAAAAGAACTCTTCTCCACTGATGCTGTGAGTACGGACTGGTGCAATCATTGTGGAAATCAATGTAGAGATTCCTCAAAAAACTAGCACTAGAGGTCCCATTTAATCCGGCTATTTCCCTTTTTCAGTATATTCCCAGTAGAATTAAAATCATCATACCACAAAGATATATGTGCACTTTATAGCAGTAGAGTTTATAATGGCTACATCTTGGAAACAGCTGAAATGCCCATCATACAATAGTGTACTACTCAAATACAAAGAAAGATAGATTTGACCAGATAGCTCAGTGGATTAAAGTGCCTGCTTAGGCACACACAGGGACAGGTTTGATCTCTGGCGTGCCCTGCCAGCCCCACCCTCACCTCCAAGACACACTGAGCTGGTGACTGAGACTGGGCGTGGTGGCATGCACCTATAATTACAGCACTTGGGAGACTGAAAACAGCAGGGTCACTTAGGAGTCTGATCTGTGTAGTGAGACTCTACTAAACTAAAAAAAAAAATAAAAATAAAATAAAAAGGATGAGACATTTCTAGGTAAATGGGTGCATCAAATTAGGCACACATACTGCATCATTTCGCTGATAGTGAATGTGTATATAAGGACCAAAGTACATAAAAAGTATTATTCAAGGACCTATAATTCTTAGGTCCTTGAACCTCAGTATTTCAATCAACAGATCCTCTCTTCTCCAATTACACTAGAGCTCTTCGGATTTTAATTATATGGCTGGAAAAATCAAATCAACAATAGGAAGAAATTATTCAAAACAAAGGGGAACTGGAGGAGAGGAAGAGAGGAAAAGTCCATATTCTTAAGTGAAATAAACTGGACACACATGTTTAAATATCACTGTTGCTCTGGTGAGGGAAACTAAAAGTGTAAATAAAGGCCAAAATATATGACAGATACTGGGAAATAGCAACAAAATATTCCAATAGCAAGAGGAACAAGGGGTTAGGAAGGGGAAAAGGAAAGAAAGAAAAAGAAAACAAAGGAAGAAAATAGAAATAAAGTTTTTGTAAATAAGGGGGGAAGATTGGTTGAAGGGGATATAGGTGAAAAAGAAAAAATATGTACAGATACAAACTTCCTTTCATAAAAATTATTTTATTTATTTTGGTACCAGGGATCAAACTCAGACCTTATGCTTGCCAAGCAGGCGCTTATGCCACTGAGCTATCTCCCTGGCCCCAAACTTCCTTTAATGAATATAATCGTTACATGTATCTAAAATGTACCTATAAAATTAATAAAAAAAACTACTGTGCTAAGTACCAAATTCAAGGAGTTTCAAAGCAGTCAAGTACTAAAATATGACTGTACCAATTAGGAATGATTAGTTCTTGATGTTAATCTTACTGTCCCTAACTGATAAATTCTGCTTTATCACAGAAATGGACATAAACATGGCGCTAAGTTTAGGACTATCCAGTTTTCAGGTATCCCATGCTGTGGATAAAGGTGGGGGGCTCACTGCCCATATATAGTGTGCCATCTTTTCAGATACCTGGAAGAGTACCAAAATGTAACAAGAAGCAAACTCCATGGTCAGGTCTGAGAAGGTGAACGAAGGGACAGGACAGGGCATGAGCAAGAGACCTGCTCTAACTCTCTTTCCTAGAGTTCCTTTTCTTTCAGTCCTCAGGGGTAGGTGGGGAAACCAAGGGAGCAACAGGCTACACACTAGTGCCTTTTCTTTTTAAACTGAACTCAGAAGCACTGGGCTACATCGCAGCACCTTTTCTTTTTTTAAACTTGAGGCAAGGTCCTATTAAAGTTGTCAGGCTTGTGTTAAACTTGTGATTCTCCTGTGACTTCCTGACTCAGTCTCCCAAGCATTGGAGATTACAAATTTCTTCAAAATAGAAAGTAAAAGACTGAAAGAAACTCTACACCCTGCTCCTCAGAATTAACCATGTAAGTAACATCTTTACTACTTTCCATTTCAGAATGAATTTCAGGATAAAGCATGCTTACCATGGCTTTGAATAAAAAAATTAAATTTAAGAGGAAATTTTCATCTATCTGCAATAAACAAATCTGACTTTTCAGTCTACCCCACAATACTTTTTTTGCTTAGCTTCTAGAATATCACATAATCTTCTGACTTTTACCTCAATGTCTTTTCCTTCCTATAATGTTCTATAATTCTTAGGTCTTTGAACCTCAGTATTTCAATCAACAGATCCTCTCTTCTCCAATTACACTACAGCAATTCTGATGTCTTATATGGCTTGAAAAATCAAACCAATACTCCCTGAACTACATCTGGATGTGCAACTTGGACTTCAAACGTCACAAACCCACTTCTCACGCTGAGGAGGTCCAGCAGCACTGCCTTTACCCCTGTTCTTCAGAAACCACACCATTGTCCTGCAGTTTTTACTTTCTGATTCTTCTGCCATGATAGCTATTCTCTGACATACTATAAATTTTATTCACTTTTTCTGAGTAGAATATATGGGCAAGGGTTTGGAATTTGTTTATTTCTAAATAGTATCTACCTAATAGACTGCACCCAATAAATATGCTAATATAACTCAATTCAGGGACTTTGGAACAAATTATATGCAGTTAGAGGACCAAGGGTATTAGTTAAAATAAACTTCCTATGTATGGAGGATTAGAAATAATGAACACCTGCTCTCACTAAGCCTTTTACTAAAAATTACTGTTTTCTAAGAAAAACAAGCACATCCTGTACCTCCATGTCTAAGAAGAGGAAAAAATAATGAAGTTGGACTCAACAAAGGTCAAAGAAGGGGAAGTTATCAAAATATTTCAAATTAAGCATCTTTTCCTCCTTGAAAACTCTCCTACACAGTAGACTTAATGAATTAATTGTGTCACTTACACTATGATCACGGTGTCTTTGTTGAAATTTTTCTCTTGAATTGTAC
>PVKN010036074.1:0-11698 GCA_004027915.1 Capromys pilorides | reverse complement strand
AGAAAAGCCATAAACACAAATATAAGCCAACAAGTCTAAGGTTAAGATGGTATAGGGGCCACTATAGCTGAAAGGCATTCTATGTCTCAGTGATAAATAAAATAACACAAACTCTATTGTTCTCACTAGAAATGATGATAGAAGTGTACTAGTGGGAAGCGGACAAGGAAGGTATAGGACAAGAAGAGTTAGAGAACTGACCTTCCAAAAATGGATATGCTTAGTTGACCAATCTTACATATCTATATCTATTAATCTAAACAGATTTGACGATGAAAATATGTAATATAACCATTGTTACATTTTTGTTCTTGTTTTGAAATTCTGTACTATACATACTCTTGCTTGTTATTCTTTTTCTATCTTTGTTTCTTCTATTTTTACTCTTTAAAATAAAATTTTAAAGATTAAAAAAATAAAAATAATAATAAAGTAAAAATAACAAAGATATGCTCTACCATGATGTGAATGTTTGTGTCACCTTAAAGTGTATTGTTTTAATCGTACCAAGCTCCACAGTGACAATAGGAGATGAGGTTTTGCAGAGATGACAGAAGCCCAAGGGAGCTTGTTGCCCCTCCTGCCATCGGAAGATACAATGAAAGGTGCCAGCCTTTTACCAGAAAGAGGTTCCTCGCCAGGTACTTTCATTCTGGACTTCCCAACTTCTAGAAGAGGGAGAAATTTATTCCTGTTGTTTGCAAGCCACCCAATCTATTGTGTTATATTTTAGCAGCCCAAACTGACTATAACAATATTTAAAACCGGGAGTGGGACGATGTCTCAGTTGTTCTTCTCTCATTGCTGGGACAACTACCAGACACTCAAAGTGAAGGAAGGAAAGGTTTATTTATCTCACAATTACTTGGAGGTTTCGGTCCACGCTCAGCTGGCTCCAAGGCAGAGTGGCACATGGCAGGGGGCAACGTTTCAAGGCAGCAGCAAGGGGCAGAAAGCAAGTGTCAGCAGCTCAGACAGCTAGCTAGCCTCTCTCCCCTCCTTACCCTGGAATGCAAATTACCTGCCTCATGGCAGGTGAAGCATCCACACCTACAATAATCTATCGCAAACTCCAGAAGCTGTCCCACGAATGCATGAGACTTTTGGGGAACAACTAGACACAAACTATAACCAAGAGATTAAAAGAGAATATAAACATGTTGTTTAGAAATATAGAAACAAATGGCAAGAGAGAGAATCAAATGTCAAACTTGGCTACAGAGGAGAAGAAGCGACTTCAAGAGGCATCTCATTCTCTTCCTATTATATCTTTAAGAATGATGGCATTCTAAATTATGTATGTCAGTCCCAGTGGAGAGTTAGAGACTAGATTATGGTTTTTGTGTGTTTGGTTTTTTCTGGGGGGGAGGGGGCAGCTCAGCTCTCTCTGAGGGCAGGGCTGGCATGGCACGTGGTGCTGGGAATTGAACCTCAGTCCCCTATGCCTACTTAAGCTTACTAAGCAGGTGCTTTAGACTGCTGAGCTATCTTGCCAGCCCTAGATTATGTTTTGTTCCTTTCTGTAACAACCAAATCTTTTCTGATGAAATAATAGTCAGAAATTTTCCAAATTTGATGAACACTATAAAAATCAAGGACAGGATCTAAGATACTCCAGAAACCCCTCACACAAGAACCCTGCAGATGAGTATGCCTAAACACATCATCATTAAAGTGTTCAAAGGCAGTGAAAACAATAGGAAAACACTGAGGAGAAAAGGCCTGCTGCATAGACAGGAACAAAGAACAACTATTTTTTGAACTTTCAGAAGGTATGATGCACTGGGGTTTTGTTCTGATTGTGTTTTTTGTCAAAGAGAAGGTAAGGAAGATTATAATGAATTGATATCTTTAAGGCATCCAGAGAAAAATAAAATAAACCCCACCAGCCTATAGTTCTATGGTCAACAAAAATATCTTTCAATCATTAAGGAAACACCATGCCTTCAGTTGCCTCTTAATCCTTGGGTTGATTTAAAAGTATTTAAATCATAAGCCCTCCTCCTTTGTAATAAATAAAGTTGTGTTTCCATGACAAAATAAAATAAAATGACTCCAAGAAAAAGGACAACCCAGTTTTTAAATGAACAAAAGACAAGAGAAGATATTTCTCCAAAGAGGATACTCAAGTGGCCAATAAGCCCATGAACTGGTGTTTAACCAGACATTAAAAAATGCAAATCAAGGACAGGAGAGATAGCTGCATGGTATAAGTGCCTGCCTGGCAAGTGCAAGGTCATGAGTTTGAACCCCAGTTCCCCCCCCCCCAAAAAAAGGAACATGCAAATCAAAATCAAAATCTAGAGTTACAGAAATAGCTTGGGGTCTAAAAGCCTGCCTGGCAAGCACAAGGACCCAGGTTCAATCCCTGGTATCATATGCCTGCCAGCCCCACCCCATGCTGTGCTGGCCACTGAAACTGGCCGGGCATGTTGGCACACTCCTATAATCCCATTGCTAGGGAGGCTGAGACAGAAGGATCACTACAAGTCCAAGTTCTATAATGAGACCCTGTACTAAAAAATAACCCCACAGGGCCTGCGAGATAGCTCAGCAGTCTAAAGTGCCTGCTTAGGCAAGATTAGGCAAAGCACAGGACCATAATTCCATCCCCCCATAACATATGCTGCACCAGACCCACCAAGAATGAGCCTGCCCAGCACACTCACACACACAATCTGTCACTCACTTCACACCCACAAAGATGACTTTAGTGAAAACAAAAAACTGAAAATGAAAAGAGTAAAAAGATTGAAACCCTCATACACTGATAGAAGCAGATGGGGAGTCTTCAAAAAATTAAACACAAAATTATTATATGGCCCAGCAGTTTCAGTCTGGAGTACAACCCCAAAGGACTGGAAACGGGTACTCAAACAAATTGTTAAGGCTCAACCTACTAGGAACGTGTGCTGCAGCAGTATTTGCAATAGCCCAAAGGTGGAAATAACCTAGAAGCTTATCAATAGATGAATGGATAAACAACTTGCGCTATAGGCATGTATTAGCTGTTACTCAACTGTAGAAGGGAAGGAAGCACTCATGCATGCCTTCCCTCTTTCCTGATGCTCTTGCACGTTTTGATTCTTAAAATAGAGGGGTGTCAATCAACGTTGGGGGCCGCCCCTGGTGGGAGGGCTGGCGGCCCCGGGCCCCCAGGCCCATCCTAGACTGTGGGTCTGGAAGGTGACACCGGATTTATCATGTTTTCATACGGATACACCCGGAAAACATACTGAATTTTAAAAGCCAGACACAAAAGATGATAGAGTATATTATCGTGTTTATGGGAAAATGCCCAGAATGAATAATTCCATTGAAAGCGAAAGCAGGTTGGTGATTTGGGGGTGAGGGTAGGGGACTTGTAAGTGGGCCCTTATTCAAAGGTTGGCTGTCTAGGTTGTTTGGAGAATATCCTATAGAATGATATTTTGTTTGTTTGTCGGGTATGGTACCGGGGATCTTGAGCTTGATAGGCCAGCGCTTATGCTGCTGAGCTATATCCCCAGCCCAGAATGAAGATTTTAAATGAAAGTCCCTCATTGCATTGGTAGGAAAATGGGGCCGGAGTAGGGACAGCGTGCAGCAGATAATACTATAGCTCTGCTTTTCCCACGAAACCCAGTTTTAAAAAGCAGGAGGAGAAAAAAACAAAACTAAAAGCACAGACTGTAAAGGAGTGGAAAAAAACAAGCAGGAAAGCAAGCCCTCATAGACCCTCCAGCCCAGACACCGGTTCTGGCACACACCCCAGTCCAGCTCCTCAAGACGGCTCAGCCTGCCCCGCCCTGCCCTGCCCTGCTCTGCCCTGCTGTCCGGCCCCGCCCCGCCCCTGCCCCTGTCCCCGTTTTATTTCTGGAGTTATGAAAATGTTTTGAAGCATAACAGGGGTGGTGGTTATGCCGAATCATGAGTATATAAAATACCACGGCCTTATTCACATTACAATGCTTATGTTATGTGAAGTGTACCTCAATTTTAAAAATTAATTTTAAATGAAAGGTTAAATAAAGAAAGGATGTGAAACAAACGAGAACCAATAACAAAACCCAGATACCAAACTGAGAATAAATAGCTGAGAATTCAATGCAAAGGTCAGAGTCCGCGCTGGACAACCAGGACGGTGTGTATTCAGCAAGCCACTGACAGCAGGGAGTGACGGTCCACTGCAGATACTAGGCTGGCTGAGCAACGCAGATGGCTCCGGTGGTACCGCCAGGACAACTGCGACCATTAAGAAGGCCCTCCCAGATGAGAGCACGCGCCCGCCACCTACCTGTTCAGGGCTCCCTCTCCTGAGGGAGCCGGTTGCCTTTCCGTAACAGGCAGGGATGTGGAAAGCTTTATAATGACAACATTGGAAGGTTCAGATGGGATCTGCTTTGAGATCACCCTCATAAGGTGAGCTTATCTGAAATAGATTGCAAGCCGGCCAGATAGCTCAGCAGGCTAAAGCACCTGCTTAGGCAGAGTGCAGAGGCCAGGGTACGACCCCTCCCCCGGCGCTCCCCGCCTTCCCCCCTGCCACAGCCGTGCTTCGGGGGGACGGATGGAGTCACGAAGACTTCTTTCCCAACCGAGCCTCTCCTCTGCAACGCGTCTCCCTCTCTGACGAGCAGAGCCCCCACCCTGCACGGCTGGTCCTTACATCAGCAGTCTGGTGACACCTGGGGGGCCGGGGGGGGGGCGGGGACAGAAACACAGTCCGACACTTAGGGTTTCAGTGGTCCTGGAAACCCGGAACCTCAGACAACAAGCTTGCTTAACTCTGGCTGAATAAAGATGGGTGGAGGGAAGGACTGTCTTTCCGATTTGTTGTTTTCCCCCTTTTCGTTCTTCCTTTCGACTTGCAGTTCTTTCTCTCGCTCAGGCAGAGAGACCCAAATGAAACAGCGCACCCTGCGGACCTCGCCAGGCCACCTCTGAACCTTCCCGGGGCGCCCCGGGGTGGAGAGTGCTCCGTAGGTCTCTCTCCTCCAAGTCCCCTCCGGCTCCTCTGGATTCCTGTCCGAACTGCCACCTCCGGCGGCTTCCGCTGTCCACCAAGGGTCGAGCGGTGGCGTTGGAGCCAAGGGCCGGGGGTGGGGGAAGCAAGCGGGTCCAGCACTTCCACCCCACCATCCCGCCCCCATCCCCGCCCCACCCCGCAGGGCTTTGACCACGCAGATTCCGCCTCCCTCCTTTCGCAAGCGCTTCCGTGTGAAAGGGGCGATGCCCGCTTGTCAGCGCGCCGCACCCCACAAGGACCGCCCCAAGTCAGTGCGGCTGCACCTCCAGCCTGGAAGTTGACTGATGGGCGACTGAAGCTTTGGTTTAAATTCTGGGGCAACTCCACACTTCATGAGAGGAGGGTCTTGTGTGGGACCACATCTTCAGTTTGTTCGACTTATTGCACCGGTGGGTGCAGAGCGCGCGAGTGGCCCAGCGCGACCCCGGACACCCGCCAGTGAGTTCGTGAAGCGCTGGTGACTGATGCTGGGGAAGGGCTGCAGCCGGGGAACTTGAGCGGAGACAGGAGTGAGCTATCTGGGAGCTCATCGGACCCCCTCCCGGGGTGGAAGCAACACTTGGGAACTTCTGCAGGGTTCAGTCAAATCCTGACGCCTGGGGCTCCCCTCTGCCCTTCCTCGGTCAGTAGAATGAATAAATCTTTTCAACTGACCTCTTGCAACTCGTTTCCCAGAGGACTGAAAGAAACTAGGCTCTTTAAACTACCAAGGCAGGGGCAGCAGGATTCTGTTCTCTGACCCTGACAGAACTCACACTGAGAATCAAGCCTATCCTGATGTAGTTCATGTGCCCATGGGAGATTCTGTGCTGTTGTTGTTGTTGTTAAAGGAGCTTTGTTGAGTTTTAGGGCTTGATTTCAGTCCCGTGCAGTGCTTGATTTACTTCAGCAAGTACAAGAAAGTGAAACTGGCTCTGTCTGTCTCTCCTCCCTCTTATCTTTAATTCATAACTAACAAGTGTGGTTAGGCAGAGAAAATACTTCCCAAAGACCGCCATATCCTAATCCCTAGAGCCCACAAACACGGTAGTTGTAAGGCAAAGGGAAATTAAGAAACTGCGCATGTGCAGAGGCGCAGAATCCCAGCACTCTGGGAAGCTGCAGCAGGAGGATCCGAAGTTTAATCCAACCTGAAAAATTGAGCCAGACCCTCTCCAGGGGCTGAGGACTTAGCTCCATGGGGAGAACCTGCATTCTATCCTCAGGCCCCACCAAAAGAAGGTGGATTAAGGTTACAGACGGAGTTGTAGTTGAGAATCAACTGACATTAAAATAATGTGACTATCCTGGTGGCTTACTGTAATTGCAAGAGTCTTTACAACATGGAAAAGAAGGAGACAGAAAAGTCAGCATCCGCGCTGACTACGCATCTAAGAAAGGCTTCACTGTTGGTCGTGGCCACACCCCAGTTCTTAGACAGAACATCTTTCTTCCAGCCTCTGCATTTCCCCCTGTAAACAGGTGCTTCAAGTTAGGACTACAGCATCAACATTATGGTTTCCAGGTTAGGAAAAGTTATCTGCCACTGTTTTTCTTGGAGTGTTATGTAATACATACTCACTAGGGTTTAGTGTGGCTTAGTAATAAAATACAATGTAATGACTTTTTTTTTTTTTTGACGGTTGTAAACTCATCCTGTTAAATCAGTTGCTTTGAAGTTACTTGCAGCTGCTGTGGAAACTTCACAACTTTGGGGGTACTTCAGTTTTGCTTTGTTGAGTCAGTGTCTTGTTAAATACCCCAGCCTCGTGTCTGAGTAGTTACATAGACCAGGCTGGTGCTGAATTCATGCAAGCATGCAGACCAAACTTGCTAAAACTTTTTGTTTAATCTTTGATTGATTGATTGATTGATTGATTGATTTGGTACAGGGTCTTGCTATGCAGCTTGGACTTGTAGTGACCCTCCTGCCTCAGCCTCCCCAGGGCTGGGATTACAGGTGCATGCCACCATGCCTGATTTCAGCATGGTATGAGATTCCCAGAGCCAGTAAGGCATGCAGTACCAGGGATTGAACCCGTGTCTTTGCATCTGCCAGACTGGAGCTTAGACTGCAGAGCTATCTCCCCAGCCCTTTTCTAAGTTTTAGTGATCTATTTCATTAGAACTTTTAGAGGAAAATGAATTCAGAATACAATATTACTAATCAACATGAGCTTTATGCACTATAGTTTTCTCTTTTGGAGAAAAATCTTGTCTGTCATTTGCATTCTTTTAAAGTCTGTTTTGTCATAAACTACCACTTGTATATCTCCTGGTTGGCGAGGTGAAGTACCGTGTGATTGTCAACTACACAATGTTTTAGGCAGGGGCAAGAAATACACATGGCACTCAGTTTATGAAGGTTTGGCTTGTGAATTTTAAACTTCATAATGATGTAAAGTTTTAAATGTACAAATTCAGTAGAAACCATACCTGAAATTTTGCATTTTGAACTTTTCCCTAAACTAGCAATGTTCAGTATAGTAGTTACAGTTCCCAGTCATCCACATAATTGAGAAGATAAACAAATGGTACTATGTAGGTACTGCGCTACTGAGCTGTGATGCTGGGAAGATTAGCTGTGGTGCATAATGCACTTATCTTTAACTTAGGATATTCTCAACTTAGCAGTGGCCTTATCAGGCTATAACCCCATCGTAAGGGGAAGAGATCTGTACATTACCACACCAAATGTTTTCAGCTAATACAAAATGTACAGGCCTAAAGCTAGGGAGATAGCTTGGTGGCCTAAGGTCCTGCCTGACAAGTATAAGGACCAAGTTCAATCCCTCCCAGTACCAGTTCTGGGGCTAAGCTGGCCCCAGAACCCCAGGCATGCCGTGCGGACCACCAGAACTGGAAATGGTAGCACATGCCTATAATGCCAGCATTGGGGAGGCTGAGACAGGAGGATCAATATGAGTCTGAGCTATGCAGCAAGACCCTTTGCCAAATAAATAATAAATAATTTTTAAAAAAAATTTAGGCCTTCCTGGTCTATAATTATAGGAATTCTTTAAAATGGGATCTGTAGGTGGCAAATAGTATGGTACAGTAGAGAGAGCATGGAGCTCAGAGTCTGGGCACTGTGACACACTGGGTAAGCTGCTCTTTGCTTCTGAGCTTTTTCACTGTAAACAATACAGGTGTATGTCTCAGAGTTGTGAAGGTTTAATAAGTTGACAAAGAACACACTGAAACATGCAAACTGCTGGCATTAGAGTCATACACCAAAATACATGATAAAGCTCTGACTTTCAACACGATATATTCACTACTTCAGATCCACTTGCAATCAATAATAATTTCTTTTAATTCTCAGAACATTAGATGTACAGTATCTTTTCTTTGAGAAATTACATCAGCATTTTATTAAAAAGTTATGTTATCCCAAAACCATCTCAACCAACTGATGAATAAATTATGAAGCTAATAAAATATGATGGATATTAATATAACATAGAGATTCATGGATGCTAGTATCCCTTCTACTTTGAATTCAGAAGTAGCTTGAACTTATTTTAGTCAGATAAAAATAGAAACTCAGTCAAAACGTAATATGGACATTCACAGGAAATACTTCATAGAGTGATCTTATTTACACTATACCAAAAATGAAGAAATTCACTCAGCAATGAAGTACATACTTTAAGTTTCATGAAGTCAAAACAAATGGACATATGTAGGACTGGATTAGTGGTGACTGAGGCTTTGCTTCAGGAAAAGGGAAATAACTGCAGAGCAGTTTCAAATTTGAAAGCAGAATGGTTGAGAGTCCATGAATGAAATAACCCAGGTTTTCTATCACAAGGCTCTGGAAGGTAGACTGGGGATGGATTCACCCTTACTTGGCTTTCCTATGCTGTGTCCATACACTGGCACTTCTGAGTTTCTCACACAAAAACAAAACAAAGTCGCTGTAGCTCTTGAAGAAACTTGGAATGCTCCCTGAAAGGAAACTGATTTTACACTTCCTGTGTGTGCCAGCCCTACTGAAGGTCAAAAAGCAACAGTGGTGGTATAATACTCAGAGGATTTTTATGGCATTGGAAAACTATTCTGTATGACACAGTGGTAGACACATGTCCTTCTGCATTTGACAAAAACTGTAGTCTGGGACCTGGGATCTAGCTCAACAGCACAAGTGCCTGCCTGGCAAGTGCATGGCCTTGTTTTATTTCCTGTTCAACAACAACAAAAATCATAGTCAGTATACTACCATGAGTGAACACTACAGATTCTGGATGATCAAAGTGTGTGGGTGTGGTGTAGTCTTGTCACTTGTAAGAAATTTATCACCATGCTGTGGCATGGGGGGATATGTTGTGTTTGTGTGGAGACAGAAAGTATATGGGAACTCTCTCCTTTCTCTTCAGTTTTGCACTGAATTTAAAACTGCTCTAGGGAGACCGGTCATGGTAGTGCAGGCCTGTAATCCCAGCACTTGAGAGGCTGAAAACAGGAGGATTACTATGAGTCTGATCTGTATAGTGTGACCCTTTAAATCTTGCACTAAATACATTTTTAAAAAGACAACTTGGGCCTGCAAGATAGTCCAGTGGTCTGGAGCACCTGCTTAGGAAAACTTAGGAACTGGAAGGACCGCAGTTCGATCCCCGGCACCACATGCTGTGCCAGCCCCAGGGCGGGCTGAGCCAGCCATAATACAAAAATAAGTAAATAAATAAAATATTTAAAAAATAAAAAATAAAAAATAAAAATAAAAAGACAACTGCTCTAGGGGACTGCTCTAGGGGTCAGAAGTGTGTGGTCTTCTGGTTAGCTCTGCTTAGGGTTTTCAAGAAATGTGGAAACAGCAAGGATGGTTGGAGTGGAAGGACTCTTGTGAGGATCTCCCAGGACTGTCAGAGAGGAGAAAGGAGGATGCCACTGGAATCACCTTCCTCTGCAGAGCCACTGTCCTCCTCTTCTCCATTACCCTTGGCACCAGGCACTATTCCTAGTTCTTCTTCCCCCACCCCCCACCCCCCGCCAGGTCTCATACTGCTTCCCAGGTGATGAAGGGTGTTCTTTGCTGGTTTACCAGTTGATCAGGTTCTCAGTGTGAATGCCTTCAATAGGACTCGGTAGCTAAACCAGAGCCAGGACAGGGACAGCCACTGCCAGGTAGTCTGGAGCAGCTTAGTGTATCTGGGGCAAACCAACCACCTTGTACCTTTGAGTGCCAGCTACCTCTTTGAAATCAGCAGTTTGAAGGCTGGGCTGAGCAGCAGCCTAATGAATTTGTCAGACAACAGGAATAACCCAGACTTTATGGGAAGATTTTACCAAACAGTGGCTGCTAGAGCTGGTAAAGACAGATAGATGGGCTGGCCTAATAGCTCAGCAGATTAAAGTACCTGCAACCAGGTGCAGGGGCCAGAGGCTTCATCCCTGGGCCCTGCCATGCTGGCCCTGTTCCCAGTGTGCACTGAGATGGCAATTGAGTCTGGGTGTGGTGGTGTGAGACTATAATCCAAGCTCTTGGGAGGCTGTAAACAGGAGGATCACTATGAGTCCGATCTAGTAGTATGACCCTAAACATCCTATAAACCCTTCCCTAAGACAGAAAAAAAAGAAGATGGATAGGTGACCCAGAATTTAACACAGCAGCACAGTGCTTATCTGGCAAGTATGAGATCAAGAGTTCGATTCCCAGCATCAAAAATAAAACAAAACAGACCAATAGGCATTCGGATTAAGGAATAAAACCACAACTGGTGGAGCCAAGGCCATATCTCTACCATGAGAACTCAGTTCATATGTGTCAAATACTTGAATGTGATATCCCAGTGAGTTGAGCTTGCTGATGGACGGAATATTTATTTCAACTTTATCAGTATGTCAGGTGGACTCAGTACAAAGGCTATCCATCAAAGCAAATCCAATTCATTTCAGCCTCCCAGTTTTGTTTCCAGGAGCTGTCAAATCTCAAGTATTTAAAGACTCCCTTGGGCTCTCTTCCTCAGCACTGCCTACGAAGGAGGCAGCCATCTCCTGCTCAGCACCGTGGTGGCCCTCAGACCCCTCATGAAGCCCAAGATCATCAAAAAGAGGACCAGGAAGCTCATCCGGCACCAGTCACACCCATATGTCAAAATTAAGTGAAACTGGAAGAAACCAGAGGCATTGACAGCAGGGTGTGGAGAAGGTTCAAGGGCCAGATCTTGATGCCAAACATAGGTTATGGAAGTAACAAAAAGACAAAGCACATGCTGCCCAGTGGCTTCCGGAAGTTCCTGGTGCACAATGCTAAGGATCTGCAGGTGCTGCTGATGTGCAACAAGTCTTACTGTGCAGAGCTTGCTCACGACATCTCCTCCAAGACCTGCAAGGCCATCGTGGAAAGAGCAGCCCAGCCAGCCATCCAGGTCACCAATCCCAATGCCAGACTGCACAGCAAAGAAAACAAGTAGACGGCCTGTGTGCGTGTTTACTTGTGCTTCAGTAAAACCAAAAAAACTGCTAAACAAATAAATAAATAACAGACAGACTCCCTTGGAACTACCACCAAAAAGAAAATATGTGTCATAGGTCAAGCCTCCTGCTGGCCTGTGAGGGAGAGGTAAAGAAGAACTGTGCTCCAGAAAAAGGAAAAAATAACAAAAGGCATTTTTATCGTTTAGCTGAATTCTGGTCTTATCACCCTTAGAGTCTAGCATAATTATGTGACAATTTCAATGAAGTGATAGATTAGTAAAATTATGG
>PVKN010036073.1:0-11509 GCA_004027915.1 Capromys pilorides | reverse complement strand
CTCCCCTAATTTTTAACTTTTATTTGTTTTTTGAAAAACAATTTTGGTGCTTATATTATCAACTTCTAAAAGTTTTATTTTTTAAATGACATGTAGAATTGGTTGTACTTATTATATAAAACATGATGCTTAAAACTATACCAAAAAATATTCATACCTTTTGGAATAAATAGCTAATTATAAAATCATCACATTTTACATTAGATCTTGAGCTTTTGCTTCTATCTGATTATAAGTTGTACATTATAATTTATAAATTATAATTTATGGGATTTATAAATTATAAATCCTTTGACTGGTGGTTATAAATCTTTTGGCTGGTGTGTGCCCACCTCCCTCATCAGCCCCATCATCCCAGCCTCTGGGAACCACCTGTTGTTTCTACTTCTACAAGGTCGCTTCAGGGGTGCTCAGGGCATACTGCAGTATTTATCTTTCTGTGCTTCGATTGTTTCCTTGAACACAAGTTAATGCAATTTGTCTTTGTCACTATTTTTCTCTAGGATCTCTCTTTCCTACTCCACCATCCTCTCTCCATCTCCCCACCTGCTTTCTGTAACTATCACTTTTCATTTCCTTTTTCATCTTTTTTCCCTTCACTGATCCTTTGTAATCAACATGGAAATTGTATCTTTTCATGCTAAAATTCAGATGGTAAATCTAGGTTCAGCAACTGAAGCTGAAGCAAGGACAGTGCCTGCCCTGTCTGTGAGCTGAACCTCACTTGCTAAAGCTAGAGCTCCAAAGTCTGGGAGTGAGCTCTGCATCAACTGCAAACTAACCAGAGCCTGAGCCTGCAGGACCGCCTGCAAGGGTGTGCTCAGACACCGCCCCCCCCCCCCCCCACAGGGGTGCTGCTTCAGGACAGTGAGCCCAGGACTTCCCTGTTATCAGGATCCTGGCGCTTGCTCCTTGGGTAATAGAAGCTGCCAACCTGAGCCATAAGACTGAGAAATGAAAAAGAAGGAGGTTGACAAAGGTATTTCCAAAGTCGCAGCAGGCTTTTGGTTATACCTCTGATACAGTGAGTGCAATTAGAACCTGCCCTTGAAAAGCAACATTCTTTTATGGAGTTTATATTCTCTATAATGATTTCTTTTTATGTTCCCTTATTTTTCACTGATATCTCTTAATGAACAAAAAGGAAAATTAAAATGTATTCTATCTGTTCACATATCCCTTAGAATTTAAATTAAAAATTGTATAGAAATTAAGAAATCTTAAACCATACTTAAGGTCATAAAATGAGAAGCCAGGGAGACAGCTCAGCAGCATAAGCACCTGACTGGCATGCACAAGGTCCCAAGATCAATCTCTGGTACTGGAAAAAAAATCTATAAAATGAGAAGTGAAAGCTTTTTCATTCTGCATTTCCTTCCCTATTGGTGACAAACCACAGGTAGCAATGTATTGCAGCTCCCTTCAGGGAGTAACTATACATATCTCAATAAAATAGGTGTCTAGTCACAGGTTTTGAATCAAGGAAGACTGTGAAAAAAGGATTGTGCCATATATATATATTCTACGCTTTGCATATTTTATTTCATTATATTATGCATAGAGTGTGTGTGTGTGTGTGTGTGTGTGTGTGTGTGTGTGTGTGTGTGTTTTATGAGGGATTAACCACAGGGCCTTTACATTAAGCTATATATCCAGCTCTTTTTATTTTTTATTTTGAGACAGGTCTTGCTAAGTTGCCCAGGCTGGGTTTGAACTTGTGATTCTCCTGTCTCAGCCGCCCACAGTGCTTGGACTATACGTATGTGCCACCATGCCTCGCTGTATAATTATTTTTAAATGCATTTTTGTCTAATATAAATTATGTAGACACTGGCTAAGTTCTTAGTGATATGTTTGTTGGGTCAAAGAATTTGAGATTCTTCACTAAATGTCTCTGCTCAAAAGGGTGCAATGATTTGTACTTTAACAAAAAAAAAGAGCATATAAAAATGTCTTCTTTCTCATCAACATAATTTAAAAAAAATTTAATTCCATATCTAATTGCTAAAAAATAGCATCATTTGTCAGTTTGTATTTCTTTAACTGTGAAAGAGGTGGAGGTTAAGGAGCAGAGGATGAAGAAGCTGGAGGTAGGAAACCACGCTTCTCTTGGAGTTTGCTGTCCCAGTGGGAGGAGAAGCCATGGTGGGAGTTAGGCTCCAAGAAGATCCGTAAACTGAGAGTAAAGGGAGGAAGGGGTGGTGACTTCTGGGAGCAGAGGGACCTTGACAGAGGTTGGAAGAGATAGCTGTGTGCAGGAGAGGGCCAGCTCTAAAGAGAAGAGTGATCCTGGATACTTTTGTCCTTGATGTGGGAGCAGGGACAGAGCCCAGCAGGTTTCCAGCATAGCACTTGGCATCTCTTTGTCTTAGTTTAAGTTGACTTAGCCCAGGACACAGAGCTACTTAGTGGTAGAAATGTGTTAAATTCAGAATTCTGCAGACTAACCCAAGTGGTGTCAATAATGGTCCTATTGCCTATATAAAAATTTTATTATAACTTTTTTGATGAGATGTTGTGCTATATTCTAAAGTGAAAATAAGCACAGCATGAGACAACTGCCAATACGAACATTTTGAGTGTTCTGTGTGTTTAAGAAATGTCTCAGTTACACTTTTCTTGTTGTCTGACACCCAAAATAAAGGAAGGAAAATTTTATTTAGCTCACAGTTAATGGAGGTTTCAGTCCATACTCAGCTGGCTCCAAGGCAGAGTGGCACAGGGAAGACAGCAGCCTTTCATGGTGGTGTCAAAGAACAAGAGAGCAAAGGAGGAGTAGCAGCACCAATGGCTATATTCAGGCTACCTGCCCCAGGCTGGGTGCAGTACTCACAGCCATAATCCCAGTGGATCATGAGTTAATCACAACCTCTAGAAGTCCCAGCCCCATGACTGCATGAGGCTCCCAGGGGCACAGGTAGACACAAACCATAACAGGGAGCGAGATGGAGACCATGGTGCAAGGTTGGGACCTATAAGGCAACTGCTACACACTCCCATTCTCTTTGTCCACAGACCTTGCTTCTGTGAATATGCTTTCCAGCTGCAGGAACACTGCCCTTCATATACTCCAGGGCCTGTTTTTGCCAACCTTACAGCTGTATAGTTGAGTTTATCTGCTCCTTAAGACCATCACTTTTCCCATTCGATGCCTATGAGGTCACTTTCTGATTATACTCTTTCTTCCTATGAGCTTTCTTAAGTACCCACAATATCCCAAGCAGTGGACAGCAGAGCTAGCCTCCTGGTAAGGTTAATGTATGCCCATAAGCAAGCTGACATTCTAGTGGCTTTATGTATAAGAAGTGGAACCTTATTATTCCTAATGCAGCTGTGAAGGACACATTTCTAATCTGCATTGTTGAGCTGCAGAGCTCACACGTGTAATTATGAGCATCAGAACCCTCCCACCCATTTGAAGCAACCATTTGGAGCTTCTCTTGGTGCCTCAAATCTTCATCCTAACCTTTCCTGGGTGGTGATGTATCCTGATTCCGTCTGGAAAGTTTTGACTGTTCATGAACTAGATCTGTGCTTGCACAGAGCATCTTGACTCCCACCATGGATGGATGATCAGATCATGGAGCTGGGGCTCAGTTCACTCAGAACAGACACATCATCAGCACCCACCCTGACCAAAGGGGTGCTGACTCGGTGCCCACTGCCTCTTAGAGGCTCTCATATCTACCCAATACTTCCACACTTGGAAAAGAAAAGCTACCTCTAGCAGAGGGGAAAAGGACTTTCTATAGAATTTTCTCATCATCACAAACCTGAAGACCAGGAAGAGAGCAGAGGAGGGTGGCTCTTGCCTTCTTCCATCTCCTACGCAGGACCCATCAGGACCTTGTGACCGCCACTGAGCCTCTTTTCCCAGGCCTTGCTTTCTATATCTGCACAGTGCATTCTGTGTCACAGCTGCTGCTTACTGTAAAGCTGGGAAGCACTCCAGTACTTATCTAAGCTGGCGACTTCAGCAGTAGAACAAAATCCCACACTAGCATAGGTCTATTACACAACACAGATAAAAGTAGAAATGGGTACATTAAAGCTGAGGCTGTCCACATCTTTCCTTATGTCCTGGGGATCTTCAACACAACAAAGGAACACCTTGATTCCATAAGACAGAGTTTATAAGCCACTGGGTGAAGCTGTACTTGAGAGGTCAGGATTAGATAAAATATAGAAAGAAGAAAACAACTGAGACAAGCTGATATATACAATGGTGACATTTGCCTGGACTATGGCTGCTACTTCACAGTAATACACATTCTGAAACAAAACAAACAAACAAACAAAACCCTGAAAACACACTCTCAGCACAATAGAAAGGATACCTATGTAAAGAGATGAAGAGAATGAGGAGGGAACATAAATGACATTGAGTAAATAAAATACTTAATTAGTGAAACAAGATGGCATATTTAAAATGGAGGAAAGCTCCTTTTAAATGGAGGAAAGCTCATTCTACAGATGAGAAAGCTGAGGCTCAGCAGGGACCAAAAATGATTGGATGCATGATCCAGATAGAACTGCAGTCCTCAGGATGCTCAGTGTCAGACCAAAGTGTCTGCCACTTGCTCCTGCACTGTGAGTACTTTGCCTGGGAGTCTTCCTGTCCTGCTGGGGACTGATCAGCTCTCCGAGCTGCCTAGTGAGGTGTACAACAAAAGGATGAAATAAGAAACAGAGACAATTTTAGTAATGCATGACAGAAGGCTGGGAGGCCAATAACTCAGGATGGGCAGAGATAAAGACACTCCAAGCTGGCCACTATTTATTGGGTGTATGCAATAATCAGAGGGATTACCCTCAGATGATTCAGAGAGGGGTGGTGCTGACCTTATGCCCATGGGGATTTTTCTGTTGATGAGGACAATGGGGAGAGATGGCAGGTGAAGAAGTTCATCTTTTTCCCAAGGTGAAACCTTATTTTTGCTCCTTCTGGGTTCTCAAGGAACCAGGGTGTCCTCAGCTGATACAATCTTGTCCTGAGGCCTCACAGCATCATGGGACCATTGAGACTTCCATTAAGGTCTCCAGACCCTGGCCTCCTCTTATAATTTGTGGTTGTCAAACATTGTCCTCCATCATTCAGATCCAAGAAGAGTTCAAGAGATCAAGCACAAAGCATGACAGAGACTTGATCAACCCCTAAAGCACACTGAGGACCAGAGGAGGAGTGGGCAGAGGCTGGGGGAATGGGAGGGTGGACACCTCACAGGATATCACATCTTGTATGTATATAACACACCATTTTTTAGAGAGGACTTGAATATGTGTTCATATCAGGCTGGGAGTTCTGAAACCCTAACCCTATGGATGCCAAAAGATGACTGTATATGGTGTGAGGTCATAACAGAAGTTTTGAGGATATTTTTCCATACATATATGCAGTTGTTTCATAACAACTTATTGAAAAGACTTTTGATTCCCCATTTGATTACTTTTGTGCCTTTGTGGAAGATTAAACGGTGATACGAATGAAGGCCTATTTCTGGCCTCTTCTGTTCCCGAGCTCTCTGGGTTTATCTGTTTTTCTGTACTGCATAGGTTTGACTATTGTAGCTTCACAGTCGTGAAGTTATATAATGTAAGTTCTCCACTTTTTCTTCTCATTCAGGCTTACTTTGCCTATTCTAGGTTCTTTGTATTTCCATATGCATTTTAGAACCAGATCGACAATTTCTAGAAAAGAGAATTAAAAAAAAAAAACAGGAAAAGAAATCCTGCTTGGATTATAACTGAATGATGCAGTACTGACACATGTCAAAATTCTTGCTCCACATTCTCAGCCATGCATTTGATAAACAGTGAAACTGAGACACAGAGGAAATTTTGTGTCTTGCCTAAACCACAAATTATGTTGCGATTCCAGCAATACCAGTTCCCACTACTGTGCTCAGCATGGCATTTTGTCCAAAAAACACTCAGCATTGTCTCCCTTGTGGACCAACACCCATGGTGATAAAAGATTATAGCAAACAAAAGCTTCAGTCAAAGCTGCCCTCTCTACCTACTGAATAGTTTTCTTATAGGGAAAAAATGCTATTAGTTTTCAAAGTGATAAAGTCTTATCTTGTCACCATGGTAACTAGTCTTCAGGCATCCTGACTGGTCTCTTTCTTGAAATAGCTCTTCTTTCAAATTTTATAGGCCTCAATGGCAACCTCAAGCTGTTCATTCTGATGTCCACTTGTGAAGACCAAGACAGCACAGGACAAGGGCTTGTGTCTTAGCCCTGTGTCCCTGACAGGACCTCAGTGAGAAGGGAGGCTGTCTTGGACACCTTAAGGGATACTATGGACAGCAGGGATTAACTTTCTGGAACTGAGTATGAGTTTTATACTGGTGTACATTGGTCCAAACTCATAATTCTTGCAGAGACCCTTTCAATCTACTTATGCAGTTAGGAAAAATATTAAAGAATGTTAAATTATCAGATGAAGACATGCAAATCTTAGCATCTTTGATAGCGCTGTCTTGTAACTCCTTCAAATGGAGCATGGTGTGGAGGATTTCTAAAATGTAGATTTTTTAATGCATATAGGGCAAGGTCTACAGGTTGTACAGGGTCTCATTATGTAGATCAGACTCATAGTGATTCTCCTGTTTTCAGTCTTCCAAGTGCTGGGATTACAGGTGCCCAGTCTCAGTCACTGTCTCAGGGCACCCCAGGGTCAGGGCTGACACAGCACAGTTGGGATCAAACCTGGCTGCTGCACTGTGCTGAAGCAGGCACTTTAGTCTGCTGAACTCTCTGGCCAGCCCACTAATATGTATTTCACCATAGACTTAATTTAATGAAATACTATTGCTGTATTATCACTGTACTCTTTCAGGAGTTTCAACGAACCTGAGTGACAAATGCCTATTCTCTTTGGTAAGTTCCATAGGCTAAACATTGTATAGATTCATGAAATATTCTTCATCAACATCTCCTCCTGGGGAACTCACAAAACTACCTCCACTTGATGCCACTCCAGGCCCACAGTGAACCCCACTCTACTGGTGTGAATTTCAGTTATGGGTCTTACTAGCCCATGTTGTTTAATGTCAAACCTTTAGATAAAGATACAGCAAAGCAAAGATGTTCTGGATATTGAGACACACACTAGCTAGAACAAAGGCCAGAGTACAAACCAGCTGAAGCCCTTTCCAGAGAACCCACAAAAGCATTGTTGGGGAGATGGGGTATGTGGACTCGCTGAGGTAAATCTGGTTGGAAAGACCTCAAGATGACACATTTCCTGTAACTCAGGGTCCAGGCTAGAGTCCCTGTTTAAAATTTGCTCTGGGTCCTTGAATGTGTCCACTATTGGGTATTTAAGAAAGCACAGTTTGGAACCAAGTCAGACAAGTAGACAATCATTTATCCAACAAGAGTAGCTGATTCACTCAGAATATTTAGTTAAAGCCTAAAGGAAGCAAAAATCAAATATATGTAGTTAGCAACACCATGCCTGATTTAGAAGCAAAGCTCCCTGGCCCCTGTATGCTCACCCACCAGCCCAGTACTCAGTTCCTTGGTCCCTGCCCACTCCTTGGCATTTCCTCTGGTACCAGAACATTCCCTACATGTGGTACTTCTAGCAGGGAACAGGCTGAACTCAAAGTCAGTAATTCCATTTGACAACCAGTCAGGATATGCAGGTCTTTATTTGGAAACTGCTCCTGGTCCAAAAATGTGCCAAGATCTGGGAACTCTCCCTAAAGGGCAGGATGGCAAATCTGGGGCTCTCTGCCCTAGGAAACTCAAACAACAGGAGAGAAGCCTGGGCTACACATTTGTCATCTTGCAATGGGTCCGCACATCCTAAGACCCCTGTGCCAGCCTGACTTCCAACAGAGGAGTCAATTGACATCTGAGCAGTGAAGCCAGAGGTGGAGGATTTCCTTTGTGGACACCACCCTCCCTGAGACCCTTCCTGGCCACCTCAGTGCCACAGTGTGGCTTTCTCAAAACCTATGCAAATGAATGCTTAAGCTTGGTTGTATCTTCAACCTTGACCTTGAGACTCTGAGCTCCACCCTTAGCATGGATGGGAAGCACAACAGAATCAATCCACTCTTGAGTAGGGGTCACAATGGCACTGCCACCTCTACCCGCCACACTCTTGCTCTAGTATTAATCAATTACTTATTCTTTTCTCCTGAGAAAAGCCCATCTGTGGCCTCGGTGTCCTTTCTCATAGTAATTTATAGGAGCTAGAATCTAAGATAAAGCTCACTCTCTGCACTTGTTCAAGAGGTTATCAGGTTATTAAGAGTAGACTGTGGAGCTGAGTGCGGCAGCACATGCCTATAATCCCAGCATTCTGTGAGCTGAAGCATGAATGAGGATTGCAAGTTTGAGCCTAACCTGGGCAACTTAGCAAGACCTAGTTCAGAATAAAAAATGAAAAAAGATCCTTCTGGGTATCTCCCCAGAAGAATTAAAAACATCATACCACAGTGATATATGTGCACCCATGCTTATAGCAGCACAATTTGATTTAGCTAAATCTTGGAAACAACCCAAAGGTCCATTAACTAATGAATGGCTGAAAAAGAGGTGGTTTTTAATATAATGGAGTATTACTCTGCCATAAATAAGGATAAACTTGAGACATTTATTGCTAAATGGGCAGACCTTGAGACTATACTCCTAAGTGAAATAAATCAAACTCATATGTAAACATTATATTATCTCCCTAATGTGAGAAACTGAAAGAGTAAATAAGACCCAAAAGGTACAATAGATATTGTGAAAGGGAAAGAAACTGGGATGGGGGGAAAGAGAAAAGAAGGATTAGCTAAGATAATTGCACTAGTAATTTCTATTAGCTCACTGAACTAATTAAACACTAATATAAACACTACTTAGTGTTTATATTGTCTGATCAATCTTGTATGCCTATATGCAGCTGGTTTCAATCTTCATCCCAGAAAAAGAATAAAGAGTACCCCATGGAAAATATATAGGTGGTAGTGGTGGGGGAGGAGGAGACCATGTTTTGTTCATTCTTCTGAATGAGCAGTTACCATTGCTGAGCAAGCCCTGTTCTAGACCCTGAAAGACATAAAGTCTATGGATGGAAGTGGAGGAGAGAGATAACACAGTGCCATGTCCTGAGTACGTGGTAGAGAGAAGGAGAAAGTGATGTGCATGTGCACACAGGGACAATCCAATGAGACTGAAGAGCCAGAGGATGCATCTTAGGGAAGGTACATTTTTAAGAAAGAAAAGAAGCTAGCTGAATTTGGAAGCAGGCTGGGGAGGGCATAGCAGATGGCCAGAACCATGCATGCAAAGACACAGATGTACAGCAGCTACTGAGGAGGCTGATGACTAAAGTAAGGGGCATCCAGCACACCCAAGAGGAAATGAATTTTTGTGTGTATTTCTCAGGACACTAATGTCACTAAAATATAATAGGGGGGGTATTCAAGGTGAATTCATAGCCCTACATGTGCAGAAGGGCTCTGTAGCATGGGACATGGAAATCAGGACTCCAGAGAGGTCAATGGAGGGCCAGGAGCATCTCCATCAGTGGGCAGCTGGTTGTAGATGAAATTCTCAGAGTCAGACTCTCTGGGGATGAGGCCTGGGGATTTGGGTTTACAAACACAGCCTGTGACTCTGATGCAGGCTACACATGCACATGCACTGCTCCAAATTATAACTATGTCATTACATCATTGATTCTGCCTGGATGTCCCTGGAGTATCTTCACTGTCCTGAATCAACATAGCCTTTTCCCCGCTCCACTGGGCTTCTGATTTGTCAAGAGTCCTTCAGTGTCGCTCTTGCCCTGTATTTTGGCCTCTACATTCAGGTATGGTTTTGGTTCTGCCACCTGCACCCCATCTGTTCTCATGCCCTGGGAGCTTGTCAGTCTGACTAAGAGCCTGAATCCAGTAGACAGCAGCAGCAGAAGACCTAGAGCTGGTGTGACAGTGACTGTAGCAAAGGAATCCCACACCAATCTATTCAGCAGATGGACTTCTATTTTCCTGGGCAAGGATCCAGTTAGGCCCTAGAGCCAGCAGCAGCCTGGGTTCACATCCCGGATTCTTCATTTTCTGGCTGTATGACTTTCCCTCCCGTTACTTACTGTCTTTGTACCTAGTTCACCTAGTCATAAAACAGGGAAAATAATGGCACCCACCTCACAGGGTCATGACTGGGGAAGAATGAGCTCATACAGGCAGCACACTTGAATCAGTGCCTGCTCCATGAATATCACTATTATCAGGGCATTGTTTACCAAATGTAGCCTCTTGTCTCCAGTCTGCTTCTGGCTTTACCGCCTGGCCCACTAGGCACATGGCAGTGTCATGATAGATTGGCCATTCTCTTCCTCAAAAGTCCTCAGTGGTGCCTTCTTCCTCATTGACTAAGCATCTTGTCACCCTCCTTTTTAAGCAGTAGAAGCCTTTGTCCCTTTGTTTCCAGTGGGCTCTAGCAGATAACAGAGAAACAAGTTGGGTTGGGGTCAGGGAAAGGGGAGGACTTTCCAGCCTCCTCCTTGCTTTTTCTTATCCCTGGGACCCAAAGAGTCTAGCATGAAAACCTCTGGACTGTGACACCCAGACAGCCCATCAAGATGCTTATTTCCTTCAAGGTCATGGTTGTTGGGACAAATCACCATGTGCAGTTCCCTCATACACTGTGACTGTAGCTGCTCACATGATCCACCCTTCCAGATGGCCTGGAGTCCCCACCTAACTGGTCTCATTCTGCTCATATCCTTCCAGTCAGCCCAGCCCTGGAGACCATTCCTTCCTTTCAACCCTGATCCTTCTTGTATTTGTCACACATCCTCCCCAAAGACAGGAAAGAGACCCTTGGGAGTCCTGAGAACAGAGAAACCCAGGAGGAGCTATTTCCAACTCAGAAAGATCTGGCCAGCTGCCCAGGCTTTGTTCTGATTTCTGATGTTCTTTAGAATTTTCTCATCATTTTGCCAGGAAAAATATAATGAGGTCCTAATCTTCCCTCTCAATTAATAACATTTGCTGTGTTTTCTGATTATAAAAGTAATATATGGCAAATATATGGGGGTATAGACAAAATATAGATATAACTATAAAAAAATTAAATAAGGTGTAATGCCTCTGCACAGAGATGGTCTTATTAATACTTGGGTACTTCTTTTGAATATTTTTCTGTGAACGCATTCCCACTCATTGACACAATTTAGATCATACTTATGCATCTGTATGTTACATATCATTGCAAAAACAAAATTTTAATAGGTTAAAAAGCATTCCTTCAATTGGAAATATTCAATAAACACTAAGTAACATTTTTTGAGCACTTATTATGTGTAAGTTTTGTTTTTGGTGCTATTATATATAGTAATGATGGATATTAGGAGTTCAATCTCACGGCACTAACAGTCCATAGTGGGAGATGAATCTTTAATGAATGAACTTAGAAATAAAACTAAAATTACAAATTATATGGATGTGTTAAGGAAGAGAACACTTTGGGAGGAAGCCTAGCACAGAGGAAAAGCATAAC
>PVKN010036072.1:0-11502 GCA_004027915.1 Capromys pilorides | reverse complement strand
AAACTCCCAGGTATAAGTGAAAATATGTATGAGAATACTCAGGTCAGTGCTGGGAAGTTGGGAAGCTGTACGTGTTCACCGGCAGAAAGATGGGTCAATTAAAGTGGCCGCTGATGGAGTAATCAAGCCCCTACAGCTCCCTGCCTCATGGATTTGAAGAGGTGAGTCGTGGAGCTTCCCCCCTGAACGTGCATCTCATGGTACCTACACACCACGCGTAAGGCTGCCAAAGCAAATGAATGTTTTGAACTACAGATGTTTGTGGTAAGCTCACAAGGTGAAGCCCAGGGGACACTAGTACAAAACTGACCCAGTGGCTCTGCTGTCATGGGGGAGAGGTGGCGAGGTGCGCCATGCTCCTTCTGCAGTGGGGTGGCAGGGAATGGTGCTGTCTCCTTACTGTCCTTTCAACTCCTCGTAATATTATGCACTCTCTTAGATTGTCAATGGACGGTACTAATGATGCATAATGGTAAATGGAGAAATCAATACAAAAGGGCTGGCTCCCTAAGAAAATTCCCCTCCAATTTATGAGGAAAAATGCAAATGAAATGCAAAATGAAAAAGAGGACATGATACACAATGTTAAAATTTTGGGTAAATACTATGCATGGCTGTTGCAAATACATTTCATGGCTCAGAAAAGGTAAGTGAGAAATAATGGGTAAAACAAACAATTAGCCTGCCACAAAGAGACCAAACAGATGAACGCATGAGGAAATTAAAAAGTTATTAGTAAGCTACCCCAATTAAGCAGCCACACACTTTTCCTTGAGTTTATGGAGTGAACAACATCTGCGCTCATTAAAGCTATTTTGGAAAAAGGTAAAAATGCAACAGCAAAGAGTCAGATGGGCTCTGGCTGGCTTCCTGTGAATCCTGACTTGCTGCACAATAGCAATATCCACCCGAGTTAACCTGGAGACTGAGTCCTCTGCTCAGCGGGGCTAATCACACATGCATCACAGGTGTCAGGATTAAACAGGGCAACAGGACGCCCTGTCCCTCTACTACAGCATCTCATAGCCCAGGAAACAGAAAACTTAAAAGAGAAAGCTATCTCTCAGACAGACCATTTCTACTATGGCTAAAAAATCAATCTATTCCAATCCAAGAGCAATGGGTACAGTACTGAAAAGTTCTAGTACAGCTCACAGAGCTCTTATATGAAGCACCCAGGATTGTTCCAGATTTTGGAATCACTGCATAGACACAGTGAATTATTTTACAGAAGAACCCAAGATTAAACATGTAGTTCACATATGTCTCATGCACACCTTATTATTTACACACACACACCCCAAAGGTGGCTTTGCACAGTAGTGTTTAGTGCACTCGCACTCTGGCTGCAGCCTGGCACAGGAAGTGAGGTGAGTGGGCATCTGCTTGCAGCAGCCTGTCAGCGCTCACCAAGGCTGGAGTCTGGAGCACTTCAGATTTTGGCTTGGAGAACAAGGATGTTCCACCTGTACCTCAGCGTCTGTTGTGATTTTGCATGGTCCTTAGTCTTAGCCAGCCATTAAGGGATTCAACAGGAATAAGAAAAAACAAAAACTAAAAATGAAATCCCATGAACATTTAAAGGCGAGTATGATTTAGCAGTGAAACGAGTAGAATCCTTGGAATGGCCAGCGCTTCTTTACAGCACCAATTTCCAGTCGCAAGTAAGGTGGCTCAGCTGAGGTGCACACCTGTGTTTTCATGTCATCACTCACCCTTGACCATGAGAACCTTCCATGTGCAAAGGTCTAGTTTCATCTCCTTGTTCCTCTTGCAGTACCACAACACGGGGTTGGAGCTACTGCCCAACACCACAGCAGCAGGCCCATGTGTTGATGTCTTTTGGTTAATCTCCCCATCACCTCTGTTTCCATATATCATAACACTGTATAATACAGAATGAAACATCTAAAATGCCTGAATTTGGTTGTAATATAACATACAAATTCTGAGAACGCTCATAATTCTATGAGCTAAGTTAAGTGTTTTTGTTTTGGAAACTGAGATTTAGAATTAATGTGTTTAAATTCCATACAAGATTCAAGTACCAGACATTGCAGGTGGGTAGTTATCATGGTAAGATATAAATTCCTGCCTACTTCACTGGGCTACTGTGAAAAATCTTTTTATTTATTTATTTGTTTGTTTGCTTGTTGTGTTTGTTTGTTTCTTTATTTATTCATTTTGTGGCTGGCTCAGCCTGCCCTGGTGGTGGCGCTGGTGCAGCATGTGGTGCCGGGGATCGAACTGCAGTCCCCGCAGTTGCCTGAGCCCTCCTAAGCAGGCGCTTTAGACCACTGAACCATCTCGCCGGCCCTACTGTGAAAAATCTTTAATAAAAGTTTGTAAAATTATTTTAAATCCTGCAAAATATTAGTGAAAATTGCAATATTAGAGTATTTTATTTAAGGCAGTGAGCTTTCTAGCCTGTCCAGTGGTGGCAGAAACACTCACTCTATCCATGTGCCACCAGATCAGGGGGTTCTTTGGGATACATTGAAGCCACGGAACTGTCACGTGCACAGCTGCCCATGTAACAAGCCCTTGCTGCTTCCTAGCTGCCGAACTTTGTGCCAAGTTTGACTGGTACAGCAAACTGCACTGTAAATCTGGCCTGCATGGTGCTTGTAGCCTGGCAAGAGGTAGAGGATGGCCTAGCACTAGTGGCACTGTATGCCCACACAGATGGAGAGTTGTGAGGCATCGGAACCAGGGCACAATGTTCCCTTGAGAAGTGGTGTTTGTGGGCACTCAAGCTGCCCTCCAGTGTGCGACCCAGGGTGCTCCTTCTCCCTGGAGAAGGGTGTGTGGACCCCACACTGTCGAGCACTCAACAGGATGCACAGGGCGCTGCTCATAGGACAGCTGAGGTGTTTTCTAAACCACAGCCTTTAAATTCATGCCAAACAAGGACAGAAAAAGGTCAGGAAGGGGAGGGTTCAAGAGGTACAAACTGCCACAAGAAAGTGCGACAGTTTGCAAGGTATCCTGGGATAAACACGGCAGCGTCTGCTGGTGTGTGTGCCGCGCTGTCAGGCCAACCTTGCCCCACTGTTTTCCTCCCACTGTCTCCCACATGCGTCATTCTTACCAGGACAGAAGCGTCCTGAGGGGACCCCCGGCATCCCTTTTCCTTTTCCCAGATGAGAAAACGGATCACGTTTGGGTCCTAAGAGTCCTGTTTTTGAGGAGAAAAATAAGGACAACATCTATTCATAATAGAGACAAAAATCATTGTAAGCATAAGACATGGTTCTCAGAACTCCCCAGAAAGGGTGACAGAACAAGAAGGCCCAGGCGGTCACCTGCCTGCAGAAGGAAGAACAGCTCAGGCCTGGCATGAGGCCTGTTCCTATGTCTTTTTCCCTGTGGGAAGACAGGGCATGATTCAGCCCCTAAATTTCTGAGGTCTTTCCACTTAGGACTCTAAAACAGGCCTGAGGACTACGGACAGGCAATGAGCAGCTCTGAAGACAACAGTCTCGGTGGGCCCACTTCCCCCTGCTTCTGTGTAGCCACAGCCTGAAGGTCCTAACGAAGTCCCCACTCGAGTGTCCGCCTTACCGAGTGAGACCAGGTTGTGGTAGTTCTCCAGCATTACGTCTCTGTACAGGGCCCTCTGTGGAGGGCTCAGGTGCCCCCACTCCTCCTGGGTGAAGAGCACAGCCACATCCCGGAAGGTCACTGAGTCCTGAAATGGCAAAGCCAATCTCATTGGCTGGGAGCTATCTTGGGAGGCTGAAGCCACTGTCCCCTGGAGTGTGGGAGCATTTATAGGACTCTAAGCATACAGGGAGCTGGTGTTCAGGGCAGGGACACATTTGATAAGGCTGGACTTTGTATCAGATGTTGCTCCCCACTTTGAAGAGATGCAGTTTTAGCAAACGCATGCTTCCTCAGCCCTGGGACCACACACACTGTTTTCTCGCGTTTCCAGTAACCTGCCCAGCCCTGATCTCTACTCCCCTCCACATGGCCAAGGTCTAGTCCTGATAGCTCAGCACGACATTCCCTGGCTGCATCTACACTGCCAATGTGGCCAGCTGAAGCTCTGGCCTACTTTACTGTGATTTTCAGTTTACTTTCCATCTCTATCTTTTGGACTGATACCTCCAAATGACGGAAGAGTTCTACATCTCCATGGTCTTCTTAGCATCTGCCCCAAGGTTTGTACACACAACACCTATTCAAGTCATACGCAGCATCACGATGTTCAGCTCAGTGACAGGCCACATATATGAAGGTGGCTACGGAAGACTATGATGGAAGTGCAACTTGCTTGCCTAGTGATGTGCATGTGGCTGCAGTCAGTGTCCAGCACAGTGTATTACTTCCATACCCTCAGGGGCACTGGGTTATTTTTATTTATTTATTTAGGTACCAGGGATTGAACTCAGGCCCTTATGCTTGCCAGGCAGGCACTTATGCAGCTGAGCTGCCTCCCCAGCCCCTCCTCGGGGGGCTTGGGGTGCAGTATGGACCGTGGTGCCAGGTGTGTAGAAGTGTGGCACGTACAATCACTACAGCACCATCTGTCCTTTGGTGATGGTGGTAAAGAACACTTCTGGTTACCATATCCAGCATATTTTTAACCATCTCTGTGAACTGTATTCCTCTACTTATTAAAAAAAAAGTTCCAGAACCGGACAGATAGCTCAGCAGATTAAAGTGCCTGCTTAGGCAGATGCAGGGATGAGGGTTCAATCCCCAGCATGCCATGGCAGCCTGCCCCAGAGGCATGTTGAGATGCTGATTGAGACTGGGCATGGCAACACATACCTATAATCCCAGCATCTGGAAGGCTAAAAACAGGAGGATCAGAGTCCAATTTGTACAGTGAGACCCTACAGACCTTGTACTAAATATGTTTTTTTTAAAAAAAGTTCCCAGTAAAACAACACTGTGTCACACTGCTAAAAGCCTCATGCACTTCATGTCCATCTGGACTGCAACTCATCTAGCTCTAAGGTCCCCTTGAATGAGCCAAACGTGGGGTGGGAAGGAGCAACTGCGATCAGTTTTCTGGGGGAAACTGGAAAAAGGTGGAGTTCATGGGAAGGGAGAGACATCCCCACACTTTCCAAATCAGAAGGCAACTGAGGGAGAAACCCCACTCACCTGGGCCACGGTGGGCAGGTGGCTCACAGCCATTCTCTCTTCTCCAGTGCCTCCACTTAGGGACAGGAAAGCACCAGGGGGAGGCGGGTGGGGAGCTCTGCAGGCGTAGGATTCCTCAGGCTAGCAGTGGCTCCACACCTGTTAGAGGACAGGGCTGGGTCAGAGGTGCCACAGGGCAGGAGGGAGGCTGTGGGCATCCACACCCCAGGGGTCCCTTGTACCTGCTCGCAGTGAACACTTTGGTCCCTATTTGCTTCCAACTCTGAGACGATTCTCCCTCCTTCCTCCTGAACCCCTTTCCTCTAGTCAAACCCGCTGTATCTTCCCTGCTATACTTAAAATACTTTGACTTGCAGAAAGCATGCTCCAGCACCAGCTCTCATACTTTGTGATTCCTTTTTCTCCTTTCTCCTAAAGCTATGCTTAGGACTCCTAAGGAACTGTCTCTCCTGGGACTGCTGATCCTGAAGGGAGCGGAGAAGGGGGAAGAGGGTTGAGTCCTTTCTTCTGGAAAGAAGCGATCTAGGGAGGTTAGATTTTCACTGAAGTCTCTCAGGACACGCTCTTGGATGGCCGGTTGCCATTTGGGTGATCCGGAGTCAAAGGTGAGGCCAGCAACTGGGAACCTGTGCGTCCCTGCCGCTCCCTCGAGTCCCCAGGGAGGCGCTGCGGACCGTACTGCATCGCCCTTGCAAAACCGGCTGCCGGTTCACAACCAGCCAGAGAAGCCCGATCCCGAGTGACAAAGCTGCTGCTCCACCACACGCTAGAGGAGGCCCTCACCCTACCCACTCCACATGCACTCAGATTTTGACCCTAAACCCAAGATGCCCGATCCCGTCGGTCCTTCCCTTGTCCATCTGGAATAAAATCCCAGACATACATGCTGGTAAATTCGAGACATTAGATGAGGGTTCTCCAGAATGGACTACGACCCAGACCTCTTCTGCTTTCTCTCAGCCCTTTCTTCCCAGACCTGACCACCTCACTATTGCTCTCCCTTCGCGGCTTTGGCCACTGTGCCTGGTCACCGCAAGGTCGCCCTTCCAGGAGCCTCTACAGGCGGGTGAGAGACCGCAGCTACTACAGCGCAGTCAGTGGACAATGAGCTGGAATCTGCGCCTCTCAGGTCCGAACTGCGCTTGCGCGTTGCCTTGGGAACCGTGGACCGGAGTTCCCACAAGTCTTAGGGCTGCAGCACTTCTGCTGGTGGGACTTCACATCCCAGAAAGCAAAGCGGTCGAGAAAGTGAAGAACTGCGCCTGCGCAGACATGTTACACCGCCCCTCTCTGGGTGCTGTACATCCCTGAGTACTGAACTACATTTCCCAGAAGGCTCTGCGGGTCCCCCAGCTACCCACACCTAGACAAGCGAAGGCGTTGAGTGCAAATTTGACTTCCATCTCTATATTGAAATAACGACCCTGCAGCTGTGAAACAGAAGTTGATCAGAAAGTCAGATCCAGGAAGCGCTTTCTAGCTGGTGACGAGAAGTCCCCCAAGGGCTGAGTAATTCCTGGGACAGCTGGCAGAATGGCATCCTTGGCCAAAAAGAAGCTTCAGGTTCTCTCCTTGCTCCGCAGCCGGGCCGGGGCATCGTTCCAACAGGTGACAGTAACTCCTGCAGTAATTGTAAGGTGGGTGAGGATATTGAAGTGAAGACCTCAGAGGAGGCTGCCTCAGTGACTCAGGATGGAGTTGACAGCAGCTGGAACCAGGGAGGGACAGTGGACTTGGCAAGGATGAGAAGTGCCCATCAGGTAGAACGGACGAGGACGAGGGTGAGAGCACCTGAATGCTGAGGATTGCATCTTGGACAACTGGATGACATTTAGAAAAGTTAGAATTTTATTATTTATTTATTTATTTTTGCAGAGCCGGGGATCAAACTCAGGAGGACCTTGCACTTGCCAGGCAGGCACTTGTGCCCCCGAGCTATCTCCCCAACCCAGAATTTTATTGACTTTGTTAGGCTGGGGTGGGAAGCATGAGGCGATGGATAGGAATACCCCTGGTGGATACCCTTAGTTGTTATTGAGTATGTAATATTCATGGATATCAGGAAAGAAAGATGCGAATTTTATGTGATCTGAGCTTCATCACTTAGGGAATGTCTGACCACCTTTTAGAAAGCAATGTCAGTACATGACATAACATTGTCTAAGCATTGGGATTTTGATTTCATTCTCTAGACACTTAGGATCCTGGGTAAATAGAGGAAAACCTGTACTCTTGAAGTTTTAGTCTGCTAGGGGAAGTAGTAAACGAAATAGAAAATAGCACATAGTGATTACTGTGCTGGGGCTGGAGTGTGATAGGGGTTGTACATTAAGTAGCATTTGGGGATATTCTCTTTGAGGTAAACACATGTGAGTACAGTGGAGAAGGAAACCATATGAGAACCCGGAGAAGAGCCACCAAGGAGAGGGAACAGAAATGCTAGGGAGAGATGTCAGCTTCGTGAGTTCGAGGCTTAGCAGGCCATGTCCCTGGCCAGCACACACCAGACAAGGGAGAGTGGAAGATCTGCAGGGGGGTTAATGAGAAGTCTGAAGACCATGGTAGAAAATTAGGATTTATTCTGTATGATGGCATGCCATCAGATAGATGTGAGCCGGCATCCTGGCTGAGCACAATAGACTGACTGGTCAGCTTCAAGAAGAACGGACAAGTGAAGTTGGAGGAGAATAGGAAACTAGACAGGACACTTTTGCAGCAGAGTGAGGGAAAGCCTCCCACAGCTGCATAACATTTCTAAGGCTTTTGCTTTGGGAACCTAGTGACTAAGGTAATTAAGAGTTCTAGATGCTACACTAAGGAATAGGTTAGATATGATTTTATTTCAGGATGACAGAAATATTTATCCAGCATTAGCTACATACTAAAAGCTACACACCTTTACAACATTTTACATTATCTAATGCAACCCAAAAGCAATTATATTTATGCTATTAGCAAATGAGAAAAGTGAGATACTGCTATGTTAAATGGTATTAGGAATCTTGTTCCCGCTGATGGAGGAAAGGTCAAAAGCATCCTTGTTACTTAGCTGGGCCAAAAATCTTCCAACTGAAAATAGTCATCTGACCCATTTATCCTGGGGCTACTATAGTTTGTTAGGAAGTACTCAACAGGCACCTTCTATAGCCAATTCAAAAAACAGTAACAACAAAAACCAAACTGAAGAAAGTAATGACACCATTAATGTGAAGCTCATTGCTCCCTCTCACTCAGCGCAAGGTCCAACATGCTTTATTGTTCTGAACATTCAACAGAGCAACCCCACTCCTTAAAGAGGACTTTTACTGTGAACCATTCTGCTCAAAGAAATGAAGTTAAAAATGTAGTCAGGCAAAAGTTTCCGTTTCTACTATCAATTATGCAAATGTACTTACATGCAACCAGAGTCTGCATCAAATCTGATTGCTGTTCTCAGAATAGGTGCTACTTCCTAAAAGTTTTTAGTGTTCACTTGCTGAGCCACATTACATGGCCCTTGCTGTAGGTGATGAATTTAACTTTATTTCATGTCATCTTGACTTCTACTGTACACTCAAATCATAGGACCTTTACAATCTCCTAAGTATAAACATTTGCTTAGCCTTCTTGCAGTTCCTTCTGCTCTTACCTATTTTATTTGCACCTAACTAGTTTACTACCATGGTAACCTGTGCTGGGAGCTGCTCAGCAGCAGGGACTAGGGGTTCTTCACACGAGAATTCATACAAACTACCTACACAGAGTAGGAACATCGTCTTACCCTTGTTTTTCACTCCAACATGCAGCACAGGGAAGTGTTCAGGAAAGTCTATGGACTACAAGCAGGAAATGAACTGTACCAATGTGTTTTTCCTGCAAGATAATTTATCTAGCCTAACTGGGATACCACTATGCCATTGTATATTTACCCTTGGAAGTAGCCAACTATATTCTAACCATTCATCAATTTTCAGAGTCCCTTCCCTTCCAGGTCACCTGTAAATTTTTCCCAGGAGTTGGATGCAGTTCCCTTGAATGTCCATGTGTTGGGAGCTACACTTAACCTAAGCAAGGAACACTGAGACTATGGTCTTTATCTCTATCTGTTATGGAACCCTGACTGGTAACCTCTTTAAATATCCAGACACTTATTTGACAGAGCTCTAGTGAAAGAAGTGGCCCATTTGAGTGATGGTCTAGCTATAGAGAAAACTTACCTAACATTCCATTCTCTACAATTCTAAAGCGCATGATTTTTTTTTTTTTTTAGACATCATCTGACTGTATCCTCATTCCTCATTTATGACCTGTTATGAGATCCTTGAGAACACTAGATTTCCAGAGGCTATGGAGGAAGTGCTCAGCAAATACCCAATGGCGTATTAGTCATGGCTGGCTGGCTGCTGCTCAGAGACCTAACTGCATGGATGGTGACCGTATGACAGCCTCCTCCCCACTCCTAATGCCCTAAAAGGGCTTTAGGGCAATGTGAGGTCTGTCTTACAAGGATGAGCTAAACCAACTGGCCAACTGGGATTCTTTCAGAAAATTTTAGAATTGGAACCAAGAGATGTGGCAGTCAGGAAGAACCGCTGATACCAATGTTTTGGGTGAGGTGCAACTTTAGCACAAACATGAGAAGCAATTTATCAGTGAGGACAGTGACAGAATACAAGGTGATGGTGGTAGCAACAGTGAGTAGGATGGAGGGTGAGAGGGCACACCAATAACCTTGACTGCTGCTGACTCCAGCTGACATGAGGCCTGGCTATAAGTTATTTCAAGTAACAAAAAGATAATATTCAAATATTACAGACACTACCACCACCATTAGCTCTCAGAAAGAAGGCCAAAGTGAAAGACAGTTTAACAAGAGACACCGTAGCCAAGGTCTTCTTATCCAGATCTTTATATACTCTGGTATGCTTTTGAAGTGATTCCTAAATCAGCCCATGGAGCAAATCACCAACACTTCTCCACTCTGATACCCAAGTGCCTTGGTTCACTATACAGATCCTAAAGCTCTTCAATTGCTGTCAAATATAAATAAGTGGAGTGAGAACAAACAAAGAAAAAGGAAGAATGAATCGCAGAACTGTACTAGGAAAGATTTTTAGTAATATACCTCACTTGTTCCTATTCTCTTGTCTCTTATTTCCTACCCCATCTCAAGATTAAAAACACAAAGAGGTTGGGAGAATAGATGGGTAGAAAATAGATGAAAATGAAGTTAGCATCAAAATAAAATCTTAAGAGGATGGCCTGAGATGGAGGAATAAAGGATAACTGAACAGAGGATGGACACCATGAAACAAGGTTGGTATAGTAAGAATTCTGAGGAATTATATAACCCAAAGACTAGAATTCCTAAGGACCCAACAATAATTCATAGGCATGTCTTCCATTGCTACCCACATCTTCTGGAGCCATGAATTCTTAATTCCCCTGCTTCAGATTGGAGAGTCCATCCTTCTGTTGAAAGGATACTTACAGCCTTAGTCTGTGCTCCAAATCTTATTTTCTCACTCAGAGCAGTAGATCGTCTTCCTGTGCATCCTGACTCTCCTGTGGTTTCTTCTCTTTTTTTGTAAATCAACATCATTCTGAAACCCAATTTGTTTCATTGTTGTTGTTTACCTCCTCTAGACAGAATGGAAGAGTTAATTCCTCTTTTTTTCCAGCCTCTCTTGCTGGTAGGGGTGTGGCACGTATAGCTATAGTCAATGAAATGCAAGGAGTTGCTAAAGAGATTCTGGGAAGATGCTCTCTACTAAAATACACTGATATTGCTGCTCTTACTCATCCCATATTCCTACTATAAATGCAGACATTTTACATGACCACTATCATACAACCAAGATAGAAACACCAGGAAATCCAAGGCCTCTAATCACATCTGTGACCAATGTCAGCATACTCTAGGTTTGTTATTTGAGAAAAACTAATCTCTATTTGCTTAAGCCATTTTTAAATAAGCTTTTCTCTGCAGCCAGATGTTCTTATAAGTAAATCCACTTTTAGCTGCCATCTCCCTCTGGTTATCTAAATCTCACCTATCTTTGTAAAGCTAAGCCCTTTACAACATTTAGCTCACTCAACCCATTAAAATTTACAGAGGTTTTAACATCCATTTTAAATTGATAATTATAAGCAAAAGACATATTCTACGTTTATCTTAGCCTTCTCTGGCATTGGATAAGATGAACTATCCCTATCCTACACTGAAATTCTCCTTTTACTTCTGTGGCATGACCATTTCTTGATTTTGTTTTTCTTTTGGGAGTTCATTTCTTTTAGGTTCTACTGATTGCTCTTTATCCCACTTAATCTTACATTGATAGTATTTTAAATACTGCCTTCTCTTACTTGTGTATCTTCTGCTGCTTATTTAAAATCTTCAGTCTG
>PVKN010036071.1:0-11509 GCA_004027915.1 Capromys pilorides | reverse complement strand
TAGGGAGCTTGGATTTTAACCTGGAGTGGTAAATCCAACTACCTACATTGTGTATCTTAATGACAGGAGCAATGGTTAAACAAGTACTAATAGTTAGAATCTACAAGGACAGAAAAAAGCACCATCTATGAAACTGGAAACAGAAGCCACTTAGTGTCTCCTAGGTTCTGCATTAAAGAGCCACAGTGTAGTGATATGAGTCAGAAGTTTAGTGCACCGAGGGAGCAAGGAAGAAAGAACAGAGCCTAAGGAAACTGGCCCCTTGTAATTCCAGCAAGCTAGAGACAAAGTAGTGACAGATTCCTGGAGGCAGTACCCTGCTGTTGTTTGTTCCTTCACCTGGGAAGTTACCTAGCAGCGATATGAAAACTAGCTGGTGAATACTGGAAGACAATACAGATAGCAGTTTGTTTGTACCAAATTAGATATGCACATTCCTTTGCCTGTTTACAGCCCTCAATAAATGTTAGAAGTTTCCCTGGTTTGGGGCTCACCTAGAGAGAGACTATCTCAGTCAGACTCTTGTGGCCAGTTTCTGCTAGCCTGGCAGTCCATTTTGAGGCTTCGATTGTTCTACAATAGCGTAGGTTCTGTGGTTAATGGATGAGTCAGCAGCACAGCCTCTCTGAGAGCTCTGAGGCCTGGTACTGAGCAGTTTTCTCCCAGTGGCTCAACTACCAATAAAATGAATGTATTGCAGAGGACTGGCTTGGCACCAACAACTCTGTAGCAGAACTTTATCAATACAGTAATACCTCAGTTCAGTAATGCTTCTGTTTGCAAACAATTCAGTCTACAAACAGAAGCTTTTGTCAAAATTTTCCTTCTATTCATGAACCTCACATCAGATGGAGAACATGACTCACGGCCATCTCCTCTGGACAACAAATGCAATCATCTTCCTCAGAACTGTGGAAGGAATGAAGCTTGGGAATAGAGAGATCACTGTAATGGTTGCAAGTTCTTGCCTATGTACTCTTCAGGAAACATTGCTTTCTGTGAGGATATATATTAACATCCTTTAGGTGTAGACCATGAGAGTGGCTGTGACAGCCCACACCAGGGTACTCTCATACCACGCTTGAGGATCTACTCCCAGTGAAGGAATTGAGCCCTGTGGTGTTTGACTGGCTAGGTTGATAGGAATTAAGACAAGGGTAGCCAGAAGTTTGAATGACAGTGATCCCGAGCAAGAATAGTATATCTCTTCCAATTACTGGTATGGGTACTCTGGTATCATAATAAAGATGCTTACAAAAAGAAATCTTTCAACCAGCAGTTTAGAGAAGAGGGTTAAAGTAAGCTACCTAGCTAACTCCTTCAAGGTCCGTAACAATGTTGGAATGGATAAGATGCCCCGATGTCCCAAAAGCTTTTTCACTAAATTTATGGTCACTAAAGGCTCCTACAAGGTGATGAGAATATCTTTGTGAAGTTGCCATGCAGGCCTCTTCAGACACTGTCATCTGCCACGTGACCATTGTTCCCTGGTCACTAGGGCTAAGGTCTTTGGTGTGATGATAGGCACAATGCACTAGGGAGCTAAAAAGTGCTGCTTTGCCCAGTGCCCCATGGCTTGCACTTAAGTGCTCTGACTTGCTTCTTGACTCCTTTAATTACCTCAATTGCTGCTGTCTGTGCAGCTCTCGATGTTCCCCAGAAAAATAGCAAAAAAACTTGTGAAATAAAGGTAAGAGGCAAAATCTGAGGTCAGGTATAGCCCTTTCCCTCCACATAGGAGGAAAGGAACAATTCAACCAATGTAGGGACATTTATTTATACTTTTGACAAAGTTGCTGTGGCACATGTTGCCTGGCACCTAATAGCTTGGCATGTCTCTGCATTTCTCTGGAGTGAAGCTCATTCCTTGGGCATGTGTTCTTCCCAGCCAGCCTTGCCTTGCCTCCATCCAGCCTCAACAGTTCCCTCACTTAGTTTCACTTATCACTGCAAAGCAAGCATGACTCATGCCTGTCTTCTGTGTTATTCAACTTTTGTTTTTCTTTTAGTCTGTTACAATTGTTAAAGATAGAATATTTCACATCAAACAACAGACACGTCCCAGTTTGGGAACTCTGTTGGAGTTTCTGGAGCTTTTTCCTAATATTTGAAGTGGACTAAGAAAATAATATCTCTATAAAAAGGAAAGCCATATTAATATGCTGAGTTGTAAAAGGCTCAAGTCAACAGCCCCTGATAATGCCAGATGAGCTGATGATCCACTACTCTTATGGACTATTGGACTAAATATATAGTTACTTTCTCTCTGTACAATGAAAGAAAGATCTGTACTAATGATGTTTAGACAAGAAATCATGTCTGCATCTTGTACTCTGAACAACTATGATGAAGACAACATTATGCATTGTATTAATTATTATAAATAATGATAATAAATTTAAAATGAAATAAGAAAGGAAAATAATGTCAACTTTCCTAGACTCTAGATCTAGATTAGTATATTTATCAAGTGCTTTTTTAAAGCAGAAGTTGGAAAGCAGCTGAGTTTTATTTAGAACTTTGACTGTCAGACCTGATCTTATTTTACTACTGTGCAACAGGAAAGCCAGATCAGATCAAAAGCCACCGCTAGGGCATAGAAATCATCAGCAAGCTTTTTAGAGTCCTCAGAAAATTTACCCAGTTTTTCCATGAACTAGTCAGTATCTACCACTGGAAAGGGACTAGTATCCAGAGAGTACCCAGACAGCAGCTGTGTCTGTCACTTCTCAGGAGGACAGAATGATGCCTGAATTAGGTGCTGAGCTCTCTGAGTCTGGGGCCCTGTGGTAGGCAGACTTGGTATGAGACAGGTCAAGAGACAAACTTTATTTCCTCAGACATCAATTGATCAGGATGGTGAGAAGGACTCCATGAGGAGTAAGACGTGAAAAGAGAGAGTCCTGGTAGCATAAGTTCCTGAGGGAGAGTGAGATCTAGGATAAAGATTAGGCCTCTGATAGAGGGCCATGAAGGCCCCTATGTAAGGCACCTCCCAACATTTTTCCTATGTCCAACAATAAGATGTAATAGAAATATGGCATTATACTTAAAGCTGCCAGGGATGCTTATGTCTTTTGTTCACATCCCAGTTTTATTATACAGGTGATGCTTCCAAAGAACCTTAGGATGCAACTGTCCCATGTGAGTGAGAAGACATCTGATCAAAGAACTGGAAGGAATAGATGAGTTGGTTCCACAATGGGTTTATAGACAGGAGAGGTAAAAAAATTAGGTTGTAGGATCCTGACAGGCCTAGCCCTGAGTCCATCTCTCACCCACTCATAGGGATTTGACAAGCACCTCCTGATATGGAGTTCTTAATCCTACTTGATAGGGCTGATGACCTTGTGGGTAGGTTATAGAAGCTTTGCAGAACTTTTCGCTGAGCACATAGGAACCTATATGGTGAGATGGGCCACCTCTAGATTACCCATAACCAATTTCAACCATATCCCCTGATAAAGGTAAACTCCATGGATGTCTCCAGCCGTGTATGAGTGTGTGCCACTTCCCTTCATTCCCCTCTGTGACCACAAGCCATCTTCCAGACACAAAGTCTACAACTGGGACATCTTACTGACTAGATGCCTCTTAGCCAATATGAAATAACCTACACCTATCTAGGATGGGATAGCAAGCACTCTACTAAACAGAATCCCCAAACCTTGGCAAACCATCAAAGACCATATACTTGGTCACCAGTGAAAATTCACAAGGCAGCAACCACAGGTTACATGGCCTTTTAGATAGAGGCAAAACTCAAGTTCACAACAATGTACTTTTTAACTCTGTTTCCCTCAGTTGCTTAGTACCAAAAATCCCAAGAATATGAATTTTCCAGTAGAGAAAGCCTGTGGGTGATCAGAACTCTCTTACAGCAGAGAGAGAAGGAAAACAAGCTATAAAATGGTGCCCACTCAGTGAGACCCCAGACTCACTCACCCTTGGCATTACACAGGGCTGCTCATACCTACAGCACATACCAACCCTTCCCCATAAACAAAAGCAAGATTAAGTGGATTGAACCCACGTTCCTTGGTCCTCTGAGCAACTCTGAAGAAGCAACCTGAAGGACTCTGTCAAGGCCAGAGCCTCTTAGCCCCAGCTCCCTGGCACTTGTTCTAGCCACAAACTGCCTCATGGCATGGGGAGCCATGGCTACAGGAGAGGAATCTCCACACTTCAAGGATTAAAAGTGAAATCCTACACCACCACTCTGCAGGGGAGAGCAATTCTCCCATCTGCAGAGTAACTTAGCTCTATGGCTTGGCTGCTTGGCTGTTGATTGGTATCTGGAGGTCTCCTGAGGCCTGCTGCTGAGTTTTCATCAAATGTTACCATGGATTGATTCAGCAGACAGAGTCCAGGCTCTCCTGAACCATAAAAATGAAATACAAATGTACACCAGTGGTGAATGAAAAGCAGCTACACTTATTAAGGATAATGGGAAGATGTGCTCAGGGTGAGTCTGTGTAGACAAAAACGTCACACGAACAAAAAAGTAGTGCCCAGATGACAGGAAAGTAAAAAGCCCTCTGCAGCACAGCAGATAGATAAACCAAACTTTTGGATTTTAAAGCAGGGTGCACCTTAGTCCAGGCATTTCCTCAAGGGCTCTCACCTCAAGCTTTGGGGATTGCCTGGGTATTTGTCAGTTTTGACCTCTCTTTGGACAATGGAAGGAGAAATGCAAATAGGAGGCACCACTTCAGATGGGAGAAGAACAGTGAGTCTCTCAGCCTCACTGGTTCCGCTGGAGTGGGGCAGAACCTGAGGAAAGGGAGAGTGGGAGGCAAGCATCACAGCAGAAACCCCAACCCACCACAGAGAACTTGTGACAGGAAGGTGGACCTTTGTGTCAGGACTACAACAATTAAATTTACATTTTATAAACTATAAGTTATGCAAGCACCAAGACTGTTAATTCTTGAGCTATCTGGGGTTCAGGAAAACTAGTGTTAGGTGACAGATTGAAGAGTGAAAGATGATGATAAGGAAGCAAGAACAGAAGTATGACCTGATACCAGTATATTTTGGAAGAAGAGTCTTATAAACAAAGGAAGATATTTTAAATTTAAAAATTGATGAGACCAGGTACAGTGATACATACCTATAATCCCAGAACTCGGAGGCTGATGCAGGAGGACCACTACAAGTTTGATGCTCCATTGTGAGTTTCAAGGCCAGACTCCACTACATGGCAAGACCCTGTCTTAAAAAGAAAAAAAAGTAAAGAAAAAGAAAAAAATAGTAAAAATTGATGAAATATATATGAAAGTATCTCTCTGAACTATTCTTGAATGTATTCTTGTTTGTTCAACTCCAATGTGGTAGGAACTCTGTGATGTACCAAGGCATCATGTATGTTTATTAATAAATATGGTTTTTATAAATGAAAATAAAAGGGTCAAATTACATTACTCCAAATAACAGCTTTGCCATTTAAAAACTTGATTCAAATCTTCTAAACCCTGCTGTACAAAAGAGCAATTGTATTATCTCTTTTCACATTCACACAAAAACTTTACATTTGAATGCAGAAAAGAACATTGCAACTTACAAACTCTCAGTATTGAAAGAGCTGGGATATCATTAGTGATAATTAGCACCATGGGTCTCTGCCCACCCCTCGTGCTATCCCTTCTGTCATGAGAAACATTACTATGTGATCTGAAAGGAAAGAGATGAAATTTTTTAGGAAGAAATGTCTGTTTCTTTCCACATGACAAATTATCACAAGATAGTACAAGTTGTCCACAAGAAAAAAAAATCACTTTTATACAAGTGGCAGCCAACTTGGGAAATAATATATCATTCAAACCAGAAATCTGAATATTTTACAATTTGAGAAAAATCTAAAATTCCAAAACTGTCTAACAGAGAGCAGGTGTTTACTATTTTGCTTGAATTACTTCACACTCCTCACAATAGTTGCAAAGCTTCTACAGTACAGTTCATGCATGACTTATCATTTCCAACCCTGTTGTTTCCAGAAAATATGATTGAAATTCATCCTAAAGTAAGCAGCTAAGAGTGAAAATCCTTTTTCCAAGTTTTATTCTCCTTCCCAGTCAGAGCTAGAAAGTAACCATAGAACCTCACAATCACTGATAAATCCAAGAGAGCATGCACCTTAGGTGTAGCTATTGATAGGTTATATTTATCTTTTTACATTTTATTACTTTTAATAAAAAGTAAGAATGAGATATTTTCAAAACACATTAGGAGGACAACCGCAATAATCAATACAAGGCATATATGGTTGTCTTCATAGTAGTTGTTTAAAGTACAAGATGCAGACATGATAACTGTTCTGAATACTATTGGTTCAAATATTTCTTCTCATTAAACTAAAAGAAAGTAATTATATGTATAGTTCAATATTCTATAATAGTACTGGGTTATCAGCACAACTGACAATGTTCGAAGCTGTTGCTTTGAGCCTTTTACAGCTCAGTATACTAATCTAGCTTTACTTTTTATGCCTCATGGTTAAAATTTTCTGCCAGATGGTTAAGGCCAAGTTAAAGCAAGACCTGTATAAAAAAAACATGTAATTTATCTGATAAGGCCAGTCAAATCCCCTTAGGGTTTACCTTGAAACCATGTACAGAGTTTTGCGGAACATTTATCAGTGTCAGCCATCTGGATGAGTCATGGCCACTGCTTGATAGTTTGCTCTCTGTGAAAGCCTGAGAGAATGTTTTCTCTCTAGGTGACTCTCTTTAGGCAGATTATACATCATCAGTCCCTTTCCTCTTTGGCACAATGATCTCCCTGAACAGAAAATTTGGGGCACCACTGAGTTACAGGATGTTATAGTACAGGTTCTCTTATGTCCTGAGTCCTCACTGACTTTGAAGGGCTAGGGCCAAAATATTGGCTATCCTTGTAGCCCTTCTTTTTCTCTAACTTTTTGGTCTGCAAACTTAAGTTTGTTAACCCTCCAGAAGTAAAAAAAGAAACAAAACTGGAAAGGCATAACACAGCTAAGTGAATATAAAGAACTTAATGACTAAACAACAAAGAGACAGCAAGCACAAAAGTTAGAAAACATGGCAGGGACAAAACCATGCACTTATATACACATGATGAATTAGGCAATGGTCCTAAGAATCTCCAACAGGTTTTTGACACTGAGGATAGCAATGTGTAATGCTAAAACCATGGTTGGAATGTCTGTCATCCTGGTCTTTCAAATGTGTGTTGCTTCCAATGTCATTTCAATTATTGCTATACTCTCTCTCAAGTAAATATTTGTTTTTTTAAAAAAATAAAAAATGATAATAAAAGGTAATAAGAGACAAGGAAAAGGCCATAGGACTCACCAGCTACAATTTTGTATATGGTTAGATTTCCAAATTTATGTGGGAAATGTGTAACTATTTTAAAACCACATTCTATAGGGGTTTATTAGAACATCAATGATTGATGGAAAATATCGGTTTCATGTTAAGTCTAAGATGCTTGATATTCAGAAAGACAGTGATGTTAAACTCAAGTTACAGATTATTGATAGGTTTTAGAGGCAGCAGCAATGGCGCTACAGTGGTGCAGCAGAGAAGTATAAATAGGGGAGGGGAAACCTTTATTAACTCTAAACACACTGAGAGCATCAAGGGCAGTGTGATGGGCAGATCTTCTGACCTGAAGCAGGGGGCCTGAGACTTTATAGACTTTTGCTAGGGGTGGAACTTGAGGGGCGTGTTTAGCAACAAACAACAAGCTGACTGGAGCCTTCCCTGAGGTGGCAGAAAAGGTGAAATGAAATTGCACCCTGGACTGAGTTGGAGAAGGGTAGAGGTGGTCTCTGGGAAGATAAGCTGTTTTAAGGGCTTCAGCCTTATTAGATGACCACCATAATCATTCAGCAATTCATACTAAGGCTGTAAGCTAGCGGCTAACAGTCATTTCCCTAGCACTGCCCAACCAGCACCCAGCAGTAGGGTGGCCCTACAGTCTTTGCTATCAGTTGAACAGGAGAGACCAGACCAGCTGCTCCAGTTTAGGCTGAGACTCAGTGCCGTTGGGCTCCAGGCCACAGTGCCACTCCAGGAGGACCCCATGCTGTACTCCAAGATACAGGTTCCCTGGCCCCCTGAGCTCTGCTCTCTTCGTGGCAGTTCCAGGAGCAAAAACCAAGCCACACTGGGCCTGCACCCTGGAGGACTGGGCCTGTGCTACCTCTGCTAATGGCACTACTCACTCCACAGTAAGGTAGGGAAGGCGATGTTTCCTCAATGCAGGTCATGCTAGTGTAAACAAGCACCACTGAACCCAGTATTAAAAATTAGATTTTTCCCCCTTAGAGGCAATGGCTTTTGAAGTCTTCCTCAGGTGTAAATGACCACCCCATCTGTCCTCAACCCAGTTGAATAGTCAGGAAGCATAGTGCTGGCCCCAGGAGGTCAGTCTAGTTTCATTTTCATAGGAGGAAAGAGAGACCCAGATCAGAAAGGGAAGCCACAGGCCTGCCTTGTCCCTTCTCTCACTTTACACCCTCCTTGTACTACTCCTCACTGACAGACCCCACCAAATCTGTCTGCTGTGACTTCAGGCAAGTGGGCTCCTCCTTAGAGCTAGCTTTGAATAAACCAAAATAAATGGTGCTCCTTGCTTTGGTCAAAAGCAAGCACACAAACCTAAACACATGAACTTAAGGGACCAGAAACACTACCATATCATAGCTCCAAAATAAAGCTCGTAATTTGTGACCATGGTAGTTTTTTGTATTTATTATAACCATATATAAACCCTGACATGATTCTTACGTGCCACCTAGATAGTGTTGATGTAAGACTTATTTTGAAACCCAGAGAAATTTGCTCTCTTATTCGTAGGCAATAAGATGATCTTTTATTGACAGATATTTCAGGCAGCAATGAAAATGTTTTATATTCCGTCAAGATTGCAAATCTAGAAAATCTCCAATAGTTCTATCCAATTTATTAGATGCACTGCTCTCCAACACATGTGAAATTAATGGTATATTAATATAGAAAAATGAAAAACAATCTTTCATTACATGGTGTGCAGTTAGCCTCTGGTGTTCATTGTCACAAGAGGTCATTGAGTCCAATATCATAGCTGAAATTTTGAAAACTTTGGAAAAATCTCTTGATGACTAATGGCATTTATCATTATTCTTGCTGAGCTCCAGATAATGACCTCTCCCACCTGAGGCACTGTCTGATCCCCTGGAGTCAAAGGGAATGAGTTCCTTTTGGGTAGCTAAACAATAAACTAGTCATTTGGGAACACTCACATGCTTGAAAAACTGATAAAAACTAATACTGGTGACCTGAACATAATGTGCCTCACTATTTGGGGTGGGGAAGACTATATCACTATCAAAACTGATTTTCCTCATTACATATTTAGTTCAACTGATTTTCATCATTCTGAAGTGAAACAAGATTGAAACTGCAGTTATTTCTTGATTGTATATAAATAGATGATTCATTTTCAACTCTGAATTCCTAAGAAAGTCTCAAACTCATAAAAGCAAGCAGAAATCTTTGCTTTATGTTAAAGAGTCATATTAATATTGATCAGAGTAAGAGTTTCTATCCTAGAAGGAAGAGAATGAAGATTGAAGAGATTGCTACTTCATTTCTCCCCCAACTTGCTCTCCATAACAATAAATCTTCTAATCCCCAAGTAAACAGGAAAAACAGGAAAGGTAATGTTAGTCTGCAGGTTGAGAATATAATGGCACTTCTCCATTTGAATTATGGAATGGAAAGATGAAGCTAGCTGAGTAGCACTGGGAAAACTTTCCTGTTTCCTCTAAACTGTTTTCCATATATTTTTTTGATTACTTTGGAAAGGTTAAGGAAAAAAACAAAATTATTGGTATTTCAATATACATATAAAGTATACCTCCAGGTAAAAGTACACATATTGGGGAAGGTTATCTGGTACTCTGAGTTCTATGAGTTCTTATTACCTACTTTGATGAAGGCATAAATAAATCAGTTCGATTTTAATAAAAATCATTTCATGGATAAAGCAGTAATTCTGTCTTTTGCATCATCATTCATTTATTTAGTTAGTTGGTACACAGCTTGGGCTGTAGTGATCCTCCTATCAGCCTTCCCAGCACTGGGATTACAGCCTTGAGCCACCACACCCAATTTCAGTGGCTGGCTCTGCCTACCGAGGATTCCCAGGCAGGCAGGCATGCAGTACTGGGGATCAAAACCAGGTCCTTGTGCTTGCCAGGCAGGTGCTTAGATTGCTGAGCTATCTCCCTAGCCCCTGCCTTTTCTATTAAAGGGAAAAAACAACATACAAAGTCCACAAACTACATAAGTAGTTGCTAGGCATGAAGATGTGAAGTAAATTAGGAGGCAAGCAAGATGAATGAGGGAAAGGTTGATGAGTTCTCTATTCTTAGGAAAAATGCATAATACAAAGCAGACATAAAGTCACCTCTCAAAAAGCAAAGTTGATGACAATTAGCTCAAAGCCTGTGGAAATTCACATATCTATTCTTTACTTAGCAGCAAGTAAATAATTAGACATGATTGATATTTCCTATTTTTAAGATGAGGTCCAAATCTTGGTAGAGGAAATTTTCTACTTACATATTTCAGGTTGTTGGTTGAGTTACTTTGATTTGATAATATAAAAATCTATTAAGGCTATCTAGCAACTTATTAATTTCATAAAAGTGGAAGGAATAGCACTTTTAATTCCAGTTTCTCTTGCTGTACAATATATGGTTGTCATATTACAACAGACTTATTTTGATTATCCAAGTGATTTAAAATACCATGAACTAATGTAGCTTATAATTTTTCTCAAGCATAAGTTTAGTAGATGGGGAGTAACATAATTGGCAGTTGGTGGCCAAAATGAGTGTGGCTGACTGACCAAACAGCAGCTCTACATCAGATTTGCCATGGCCAAGGATGTCAAAGAAGTTGAAGGGAATTACAGTTGGTCTCAGCTACGAGACACAGCAGATGAAAGCCAGAATACAAGAAGGTAACTTTTCTCCTCTTATTGCCCTCAATCTACAGCCCTTTTCCTTCACTTCTAGAACTCAGTGAGTCACCTGAGAAAAGAATCCAGGAAGGACACTTTCTGGAAACCCGGTCACAGAAAGAACATTCAGTATAAGATAGGAATGGACCAGGGATAAGTGATGTGTACAGAAAAACTCATGTGGGGTGTGTGTGCGTGTGTGTGTGTGTGTGTGTGTGTGTCCTTTCTTAGGGATAAATATTACATGCATAGAAAGTAAATGTACATCCTTAGTTAGGTTAATTCCTAAGTATTTCATTATATTATCAAAATTACATACTATATAATTGTAAAAAGAAAAAAAAATATGCATCTGGAAGATTTTTTTTTCTTTTTTTTTAAATTAAGGTTTATTGAAAGTATTTCATTATTTGACCAATTTTACATACCTATATCTATTAATCTAAAAAGATTTGATGATGAAGATATGTAATAAAACCATTGTTAAATTTTTTGTTCTTGTTTTGAGATTCTG
>PVKN010036070.1:0-11511 GCA_004027915.1 Capromys pilorides | reverse complement strand
ATGGACAGGGATATGGATGTGTCTATTACTCAGCCCTAATATATTAAACCATTAATCACAAAAATAAAGGTAAGATAGCATCCTATAGTAGACATATCTCTTTAAGGACATTAGAAGTCTTCACAATCTAAAATAAGGCTGTACGGTCCCTGCATCAGTCTGATCCAGAGTCTTGCCATTAGAATCACGTTCAGCTGATGGTCTATCTTGGCCCCTGGGAGACAAAACCATCAGGGGCACCCTCTACAATCCCAGGCACTGACATATTGGCACATTAAAAATGAGCAGGTTCCCAAGGCCAGACTACCCAGAGGCCATGAGAAAGCCAACTGCCTTTCATGTATGTAGAGCCCTGACACAAAAAAGAGCAGCAAAGAGCAAGAATAAGTGAGGGACAAGGCGGAGAGGGGTGGAGAGAAGGAGAGAGGGGAGAGGGAGAGGGTGAGAGGGAGAGGACAGAAGAGAGGCGGCAACTGAAAAGACAGAATGAGAGAAGGCTCAGGAAAGAAGTGCAGTCAGGTAGCTCAGCATCCTGTCAGCAGAAACACCAGATGGGAACTGTAATTACTTTTTCCCCCAACTCTGTTCATGTTTTACAAACCAGTACTGACACTTGAACAAAGAGCTTTGAAAAAGCAGGCAGGAGCTAGGCATGTAAATAGCCAGCACGCTGGATCCACCCATCGCCTTTCCTGAGAGTGAGGAGAACCGGGTGGCAGCTCCTAATAAACACAAGAGGAGCAAGAACACGGCACAGAGCAGTATGTGTTCACTCAGCACAGGAAACATTGAGCTGCGGACCCTCATACCTCAGGGTCCTGGGGATGGTAGCTAAGTGGGAAGGGGATTGCAGGCTAGGAAAAGGCGGCCAGAGCCTGCCTGTAGGACACACCCGATCATGTGCAGACTCATCGCATCAGTCCATTTTGGCCCTTGAGGGACTGTAAGACTGATAGGGTGTGGTATGAATTGTGTGCATGTGGGGACACACTCATATCCGACACCTAGTCAATGCTCAGTGTCTGTTAAGTTGAACAGAATGAGCATGTAGAAGACCTCTTTGACAACCTTTGTGCTGTTTTACCCGTTTTCCTTAGAGCCTTGCCAGCAAGACAGATGCTCCATCTCCAGAGACAAGCCACCTTCACATAAAGCCACAGATTTGTTTTTTTGTCTTTGAAGTTCAAAGAGAAAAGGAGGCCTCTAAACCTGAGGCTTGGCCACTTTTGGTTCCTAACTTGCTACCGTCTCCACTCTCACCTCCATCAGTCACCCTACCTTAACTCACACATCCTTCAGCTCACGCTCTAGATGGTGGTCAGTTATCCTTAAAGCAAGTTGTGAGGACATCACTTCCCTGCCCTAAGCACCATAACTGGTAGGGTATTGTATACAGAGTGATGTGCAAAGTGCCCTGCTGAGGAAGCTGATAAACAGAACATGGAGAAAGAGAAAGAGCAGAGGTGTCAGCCTGGGCCAGAGCATAGACATATAGGAAGAGCCTGATCGGGTCTCCCTCCTGCCGCATTGCCTCTGCTGGGCTCAGACCCCAGCCATCACCAGAGCAAATGCGTCCTCCCATATTCCGAGCTTGATTCTCTGGTCTGGACAAAGTGAGAATAAACTTTTAGGGCTTCATTCACGCAGGGAGGGTCTCATTTTTTTACACTCCTGCTGGTGAAGTCTTCAAGCCCAGAAAGGAGGTTCAGCCACTGGAAATCTTTTAAAAATTGTAAGTATAATGACTTAATCAAAATGTCGGTTACACTTTGCCTGCCTGTCTCTCAGAACACAATGAGCCCACGGAACGCTTTCCATTACTCACCAGTGTCCACACAGACCTAGGTTGGCCCAAGAGGAAAACAGACCCCAGTCTCTTTCTGCTTGTTTACAGGTTTGAGTGCCTGGTATCACTGGAAAATGGCCTGGCCACCTACAGCTGTGCAATGGGCTTACACTTAAGATCTTAGCCAGACAGAGCTGCCTGTATTCCCAAAGCTGAATGCTAAAAAGACCTACAGCTCAGAAAACTCCAAACAGGTAATCTGTGTTCATTTGGGCTGCAATAACAATGCAGCATAGATTGAAGGGCTATGAAACAACAGAAATGTGTTTGTCACCATTCTGAAGGCTGGAAACCCAGCTCCAGGCTGTCTATCTAAAGGGGTCCTGGTGAGAATTATCATCCTCAGTTTCAGGGAATTGGCTGATCACTGTATGCTTGTGTGATGGAAAGAGGGAAAGAGAGCTCTCTGAGGTCCTTTTTGTAAGGACACTAATCCCTCAGGAAGGCCCCATCTTTTTCATCTAATTATTACCCAAAGAGCTCACCTCTAAACACAATCATTGGGGGATTAAGATTTCAGATGGGAATTTGAAGGAACATGAACATTCTGTCCACTGCACAGGCACAGAGGGCTCCAATCATTCTGCCTTGTATGACACTCATTCTACCTGGTCCTTCAACGTATGATAGGTAATTAATTTACTGACCATCAACCCTGTGACATAGTGGAAAAGGTGCACAGTCTAGACTACCAACCTGGTGGCACTGCAAGTGTGGATCCCCCATTCCAAAAACCAGCATCTCCTGAGTGCTTGCTTTAACCGTCAAGTTACGGTTTCCCCCAAGTCCTGCTGCCTCAGAGTGTCTGAGGGGTGCAGCTATAGTTCAGTGAACTCTGCTCATGCTTCTTGTGCCCACTAAAGACTGAGACCTCACAGTGAACTCTGCTCATGCTTCTTGTGCCCACTAAAGACTGAGACCTCACTGCTCCGTAATAGTGATTCTAGAAGGGTGATACATTTCCTCTTAACTGCCACATACATGAACTTCTACAAAAATACTGCTATTAGGTATTCACTTTAATATATATCCTGTTAAAAATCTGGTTCATATGTCAAATCCATGACTTCACAAACATATTGGTTAAGAAGATGCCAAACCTATTTAAGGAACACAAAGAAAACCAACAGTGTGATAGGAGGTTATGGCAAGAACCTCATACGCACATGACTCAGGCCTATGATCCATTTCTCATGCTGTCCCTGTTGGAATCCTGACATCTTAGTCTACTAAAGCAGCTATAACAAAATATCACAGGCTGGGGAGTTTATAAACAACATAAATTTATTCCCTACTGTAGCGTAGGCCGGGAAGCCCAAGGCCAGGTTACCTATAGAGTAAATGTCTCATGGACCAGCCTTCCTGGTCCATAGACAGTGTCCTCTCACTGTGTTCTCACATCATGGAAGGAGCAAGCCGGTTTTCAAGGCCTCTCGTATTCAGGAACTAAAACCAATCATGAGGGTTCTTCCCTCATGACCTAACTGCCACCCTCAAAACGCCTCCTCATAACAACATCACATAGGTTATCAGCTTTCTGCACATGAGCTCTTGGGAGATCCAAACATTCTGACCTTGTCCAGAGACAGAAATATGAGCTTGGTTCCTAAATAAGCTACCTCCACATCTACTACCTTTCAAAGCTCCTCTCACATTTAAACTTAACTTCACAACTTTTCCTGGCTTTCAAGCCTAAATAAAATAAAAGAAAATAAAGATTGTACTTCCTCTTGCTATGATAGAATCAGAGCTTGAGAACACTGATTGAAAGGGATGAGGACGCAAGAGCCATCATGAAAGTGGAGAAGGGCTCAAAATTGGAATAAGCCATGGGAGACAAAGACAAAGTCCGCCATCTGCCCCAATTATTAGTCCTAGCATCACTCACTACACCTCTCTGAGGCCAAAGGACCTCCAGGCTGACAAGGCAAAAAAAGGAAAGAGCAATTAGGGGTGACATCATAATTTTCTACTACTAATAATAGTATTTGCTTACCATTACTATTATTCATAATAAAGCCATGTAAACCACACTCCATAAGAGGTTTAACAAGCCCATTAAGAACAGAAGACCTACTTCCTCCCTGGCACTGTTTGTACACATCGCTAGGAGACAGTCCCTGGCTGGGGAAGCCCCATTAGCTCTAACCAAGAGTCTTGGCAGGAGCTCAAGGAAGGAAAATAAATCCCTCAAGTAGAATGACTGTGTGTCAGTGAGGGCATAGTTCCTGGCTGGCCAGGCTGCACTCTGGACTGAAAAGCTGGGCTTGCACCAGGTTGTATTCTTATCATGTTGGAGACCAGGATCCTCTTGTCCATCTACCTCCCAAGGCCAACTGGGCAAAACCTACTGGCATGGCCACCTCTGGGGAAAACAGTGAAGCAGCAAAGGCCAGTCAATCACCTACTTTCCTATATATCTGTCCCCCATAATGGGCCCTAGTCCCCACGCCTATCTGGCTCAGGCCAACCAATCACCTACTTTCCTATGTATCTGTCCCCATAATGGGTTCTAGTCCCCACTGCTATCTGGCACTCCCCATTCTACAGCCTCCTGGCCACCCAAAAGCTTCACTTTTCCATGAGCCCAAGAGACTTTCGGGCTCATTTTTCTACAGCTGCCTAGAGAGAGTTTTGTTGGTCACCTTCCCTTAAGAAAGGACTGTGCCTGGCTAATCCTGTAACCAAAGTCACTGATGGAACATAAGTGTCACTCATGATGGTAGGTCGTGGTATGCCACATCCCACCCAGATGAGGAGGAAGATCCCCCTGTCCCAACACAGACAACTTTTAAACAGAAAACATGAAGCTCCCAAAGCAATTCATTTTTAATGATCGGATTCCAAAGACCTATGTGCAGCTGAGGCCATGCAGGAAATGCTTTGGTGGGAGGAGCTTTTGAAGTCTTTCTACCCCTGCCCGAGCCAAATCCCACGCTAGCACCAGATTGGCTCTGCACTAATGCTGGTTTCCTCACCCAGTGAAGCTCTCTCCCCAGCAGAGGGCAGCAGCCATCAGAGGTTGGAGCCACTGGTGCACAGCCATCTCAGAAGCACAAAGTAAAATGGGAGAAAAGTGAAACCGAGGCAAGAAGGCAGGCGGGGGCTGAGAGCAAGCAGGGAGGACTTGCCACTCCATCGTCTGCTGCCAGCTGTCACCTGCAATAGGCTCTGGCTTTCCAGCTGGTATCCCCCATAACCCAGCATTTTGCGGCTGAGCCGTCTCTCCCTGAACAGCCCATTTAGAGAGCCCAGGGTTATGATTTGAATGCAGCAGATAGCAGCACCCTTCAGCCTAGCAGCTTTCCCCCACTCAACTACTGATGCCACATGGAAAACATGAAGGAAAAGAAGAGGAGAGAGAGAGGGCCGCTGTAGCCAGGGCAGCCTTGCCTCTGAAGCAGAGGGCCCCTACCTGGCTTCCTATCAAAGCTAGGACATTTACATGAAAACAAGACTGAGGAGCATGGATGCCCTGGGCCTGGAGCCACTATTTGTCCTCCTTGGGCTGCAGCCAAAGCCAGCAGCAGCAGCAGCGAGGTCAAGAGAATCTGGGTTTTTAGAGTGTCCTTTTGGAGGCAGCAGGTTTAGTGCAGTCTCCTGAAATTGATTTACAAGGATGAATGTGATGAGGAAGCTGGGCACAACTGATCGACCAAGAAGCCAAGAAGGCGACACAGCAGCAGAGCTGCCAGTGCACGGAGGGAGCAAAAGCAGAGTGTTCAGAAATGTCTAAGCGATGGAATCCACTGAAACCCAAAGCGTCCACAGCACACCCCTGGTCAATTTTTGCCACCAATTTTACCTTTCCTTTTACTTGACTTAATTCTGAATGCTGCACTCCTGTGATTGCCTGGCTACCAAGTTTTTTCAGCTTTCCACTATGTGTAGCTCATGACTCAAGTCATGCAAATTATCAGTTCCTAACTCCTAGGCTAGTTTAGCATTTATGGAGTGGTCTCTATCTATACCTAGGTACATACAGGACAAAACCCTCAAAACATTGTCACTTGATACAAGTTGTTGCAAACCTAATTCCTAACGTGTGTACAGTGTCTTACACTACCCAAAGGATTTTTGCATTTACCATCATATTGGCACTTCATAGCAACCTCTTAAAGTAGATAGTCATTATTAAATCAATTTCATGCATATGGAAATTGAGACACAGATGAACTGACCAATAAATGGCAGAAACACAACTGGAACTTTGGTGGGATTCTATGCCAATCTACTCTGGACTTGAGCTTAGGAATACAGCCTGAGAATTTAATCCTTCTACCCTAATAATCAAGATAATTTTATTGTCAAAGTACTGGACATGGCAAACTTCAGAAGCTATCAAAATTCTCTCATGCTAGCAAAACTCTTCCCTATCAGCCTTAGGGATCAGACTGGGAGAAGTGTCTATGGAACACCAACAGTAGAATTCCACTTAGAGAGATAGGATAGGCCCGGATTTAAGGCAAGTTTATGATTTCCATTTGGAGCAGAATGACATCACAAAGCAGGCTGCTGAGGATGCTGGCTTTCATTCACTCTTTCATTGAATCCCTTCCTCAATGAATATTAACCAAGTACCTTCTATGTTCAAGTAATTTAGACTCTGAAGCACAGGACACAGTTATCTCTGCCCTGATAAGCACTGACAGCCTAGTTACCTAGTTGGCAACACCGGGAAACATGAAACACTGTGAGAACATATCTGCCAAGCACCATGTCAGTACTGCAGACTGCAGGTCCCTTAGACTTTCAGAAACAGTGGCCACCCTGAGTGCTGAGCAGTCAGAGACAGATTCACAAAAAAGTATAACAGCATCTGACCCCTTGGGCCGGCAAGATAGACTAAAGCACCTGCCTGGGAAAGCTTAGGCAAACACAGGGACCAAGGTTCAATCCTGGCACCACATTTCATGTCAGCCCTGCCCCTAGGAGGGCTGAGCCAGCTATAGAGTCTGGCCGCAGTTGCATAGGCCTATAACCTCAGCACTGGGGAGGCTCAAAACATGGGGATCACTATGAGTCCAAGCTGTGCAGTGAGACCCTGTAGCAAACAAAGACATTAAAAAAACAGAATGAAACAAAAAATCTGACCCCTTATGGGTCAGGATGGGCAGGAATTAGAAATATAGAGATAGATAGAATCTAAAGAGTGTATTCTGAATATAAGGAAGAAGAGTGATCAGGATGCCTCCCACCCTGTCACCATGTGACAAGCACTGTGGAAGACCCCAAAGGATGTGGATAGAAGAACATGTAAAACCTACTAGGCAGGCACTGAAGACAAAAGCCCACTAAGAATCTAATTAAATACATCAGTAGGAGGGGAGCTGAGACACGCAGATCAAGACTGAAGGATGTTCAATACCAGGTAAAGGAATGAGGCTGAATTTCAAGGTTGAAAGGAACACACACCACATCAGTCCCTTGATCCTCTGTCTCCTGTAGGTGACTTTAGTGTAGATCTGGGAGCTAAAAAGGTCCCAGGGTTGAGGAACAAGAAGTGGTCCCCAGTAAACTACCAGATCCTGAGGTCCCTGGTGTCTAAGCGAATGAAGGAACAGGTAGCAAGTGGAACAGGAACACAGGAGTCTACAGACAGAAGACTAAATGTACTGGGGTGACTTGGGGCTCCCAAGAAGGGGACGCGGGTACTGTCGCAATGAGTGCCATGACCTTCACTTGGAAGCAGGACTATGAGAGAGGGGCAGAAGGGTGAGCCAGAGCAAAAGTCACACACTTAAGTCAGGAACCAACTGACATCAAACCCAGCCTTTACCTCCCCTCTGCATTGTTATTGTTTCATGATTGCTCTTATAAGGGAGGAGCTGCTACTCACCAGGCTTTTTCCACCTAAGTATTTAACATGCTGCTGTAACAGTAAATATCACCTCTGGCATATTTGTCCTGGAAGCAAAGAGCACGATTTGGAATACCTAATTGAAATGTGCTACAGGAGATAAGGCGGCCGCAGAGACTGACATTTAAGGTACGCGACACCACGGGAGACATGAAATATGACTGTTGCCTAAAAGCCAAAAGCCACTTTCACAGATGGAAACACCCTCTGGCTGTGCTTCCTCTCCCAGGTCCTCCTGGGCCCACACCCCAGAGCCGCTGCCCAGGGCTCTTAGCTACCTGGTTCTGAATTCAGTACCCTGCCCTGATGGCACTGAGAACCCCGAGGGGCAGATACAAGAGCATGATATTTAAGTTCTCTTTGTTCTTCCCAATGTCCATTCACATTTTATTTTACCTATTTTATTTTAATTGTATTGTGTTGTGTTGTGTTAATGCATACTAACAGTACACTGTGTTTACCTTCCTTGTTTGGAGTTAAGACGTGCACACAACACACCTTAAATCGTTTTTGCAACCCCTCTCCCTCCACTCTCTCTCACCTCCATCAACCTCCTGTTCCCCTTTCCTATTTTTTTTAGTACAGGGTCTACAGGATCTCACAACATAGATTGGACTCATAGTGATCCTCCTGTTTTCTGCCTTCCAAGCTCTGGGATTATAGGCGTGCATCACCACGCCCAGTCTCAGTTGCTCTCTCAGCACACCCTGAGGATGGGACTAGCACAGCATGGAGGGATCAAACCCCAGGCTCTGCATCCACCTAAGCAAGTGCTTTAATCTGCTGAGCTATCTGCCCCCCCACCCACTTATCATTTGAGAAGTAACTGCCCTCCTACTTCCCATTACCTTTTGTTTTGCCCTTTATTTATAATTTGGGTGTTATGGCTTGTGTATGGATGTGCCTCGCAAAGCCTCGTGTAGTCATGGGGATTTTGCCCAGGTGGCGAAATCTAGTTTGTGATTGATCTTTGGTGCAATGTTGGGGCTAGGGGGTGAGTGCCCAAGGTACATATGACAGGTAACCTGCTTACAGTATATGGGACAGAAAGAAGCTTGTCCTCTCTCTCCCCCTCTTGTTGCTTTTGCTGCCCCTCTGCCATGTGCCCCTGTGCCTTGGAGCCAGACGACATGGACTGAAATGTGTACAAACCGTGAGCTAAATAAACCTTTCCCTTTAACAATGGGTGTTGGGTACTTTGTCTCAGCAATGAGGAAAATACAACCAAGACATTCAGTTTCTCAAATAAGAGAAAGCAAGTGGTATTTTAGCTTATGTGTCTTTGTGTGTGTGTGTATGTGTGTGTGTGTGTGTGTGTGTGTGTGTGTGTTGTATTTACTACAGGATCTACAGGGTCTCACCACATAGATCGGACTTACAGTGATCCTCCTGTTTTCAGTCTCTCAAGCACTGGGATTACAGGCATGTACCACCATTTCCAGTCTCAGTTGCCATCTCAGTGCATCCCCATGGGTGGGATCAGCGTAGCATGCTGGGGACTGAATGGTGGTCCCTATGTCTGCCTAAGCAGGTGCTTTAGTCTGCTGAGATATCTGGCTGGCCCTTGTATGTCTTATGTAGTTCACTTAACATTATGGTCTCAAGATGCATCCATTTTCCTACAAGGGACTCAAATGTATCTTGATGGCAGAGTAGTACTCCATGGTGTGTAAATATCACATTTGCTTCATACATGCATCTGCTCAAGGACATACAGGCTGCTTCCAAGATTTTGGGGTTTGTGTCTCACTGTAGTATGATGCCTTTAACTCTTCCTAGAAAGGCACTTGGATGGAGAATCAGTGTGTCAAGTTGAATTTCTAGTTTTACTTATTTGAGGAATCTCCGTACTGTTTTCCACACCAATTTTCCTGGTTTATATTCCCACCAACAGTGTGGAAGTATTTCTTTTTCCCTGCAGCCTCTCCGCATTTGTTACTATTTCATTTCTCAATGATGGCCGGTCTGTATGTATTCCTTATGAACTTCTAAGGCCATTTCCTGGATAAAACATTAATAGGACTATAAACAGGCCAAAAACAAAAGGGAAGGAAGACTCTGTCATACAAGTCAAGGAGTCTTATCAGAAGAAAGAGTTTAGGGCTGAGGGCATAGCTCAGCAGTCTAAGCACCTGCCTGGAAGGGACAAGTACCAAGGTTTGATCTCCAGCACTGCACAGAGGTGTGGTGGTGCACACCTGTAATCCCAGTGCTGGAGAGGCTGAGACAGGAGCATCACTATGAGTCTGAGCTGCACAGTGAGACACTGTATCCAATAAATAAATAAAAATGAAAGATTAAAAGAAGAGAAAGTTTAATACCAGTGTAGAAAATGTGTCATAAGAGACTAAAGTGCTATTACCTGTTTAGAGGCCACCAAGTCCTGTTGTTTACTGGACATAGTTATTTATCAAGGGGTGGATCTATATAAAAGTTAATATACCTCTTTGTTTCTAGCTTCTCAATCTCCAAAACAGAGCTCTACTGCCATTTAAATTAACTGCAAGTCTTCTAACCTGTTTTCATCGTTATTTCTCTTCCCCACATAGTTGATCTCCAAAGTTACCCCATCCCATGGACCAAGCTTCCTACTCTGCATGCAAATGCAGTCCCTTCATCATGAATATAGGTTAGCCTTGCTTTTGTTTGAGGTTTTGTTTTCTTATTTTTGCAGTGCTGAAGATGGAACCCAGGCCTTCATGTACACTAGAGAAACACTCTATGATGCTGTTACATTCCCAGCTCTGTAACCTAACATTTGACCAAACAGAATATAACAGGGCCAGTACAGAATGACTTTTGAATCTATATTATAAGAATCAAATGGCTGGGCATGGTGGTGCACACCTGTAATCCCATCTCTTGGGAGGCTGTGGCAGCAGGATCAGTGCAAGTTCGAGACCAGCCTGGGCTACAAAAATGAGCTCGAAGCCAGCCTGAACTGCATAGCCAGACTCTGTCTCAAAAAGACAAAAAAAGAAAAAGAAAGAAAGAAACTAGATGGTTTCTGTATGGCTTTTTAAGAATGTCTGTTCTTTTGGTCACTCCTCTTGTAGCACAGCTACCAAGCTATGAGAAGCTCAGATCACATCATCACCTGTAAGTTCTCTCCAGTTGAGTTGTCTAATCCACTGCCAGCCATATGTGTGATTTGGACATTCCTTCTCATTAAGGCACCAAATGAGTACAGCTCCAACACACAGAAGAAGACATTGAGAAAAGAAACTCAGATGAGCATAGTCAAGTCACAGAAACGTAAGACATTATTATGAACCTGTTATTTTGGTGCACTAAAATTTGGAGCACTAATTACCATCACAATAGATAACATAAGAGAAATTAATTTAAAAAGAGTACTACCAAACAATGGCCTAAAACGTATTTCACTGGCCTCTGGACCAGGTAAGAAACAAAGTGTGAAGGGTCTCAGGAAGCATTCTCTGTCAGTGGAGGCTACAAGGATTGTGGGAGAATTATTATTGGAGCTGGTGGGCCGATAATAATTATTACAAAATAGAAGGAAGATTAGCAAAACTACTACCTGTCATAATATTAAATTTGAAATGTATACCTCCCCAGTGTGGTAGAGCTGGTTAAGAAATTTTCTGGGTAATCCATCAAAAATACTGTCTAGATTCTTTTATCTCCATATAATAAGGCACAAATAGAGATGAGCTATAGAAGGAACTGTTCAATTTCAAGCAGAAGTCCAAGAAAACAGACAGAAGCCAGGACTTGACATGTTTAGAAATAGAAGTATTTTTCATATCCCATCTTTCCAGTCCATAAAGGGTTCTCAAAATAA
>PVKN010036069.1:0-11475 GCA_004027915.1 Capromys pilorides | reverse complement strand
TAATGGAAGGTTTGTTGCATAATTGCCAACCCATAGATCCATGATTCTTCATAGTGGCAGTGAATACATAAAATAAAGATTGCTCTAGAAACTTACTCTCAAAAAAAAATAGCAAGAATAATTACACTTTTATAGAACATTAAAGTGAAAAAGTAAGCCTATCAAATAGTTTTGCTCATTTGATCCATATAACAGTCCTCACCATTTATATCACCACTTTAGAAGATATTTACAGGAAACTTGGATCAGAGAGACGAAGAAAATTGCTATGAGTCACAAAGCTAGTAATAGCAGAGTTGAGACTGGAACCAAGGCATTTTCCTCATTCCAAATCTCATGATTTTTCCAAAGGATCTTTCTGTCCACATGGCCAGTTTTAAAAAGAAAAATCATAAACAAAGCTGCAAATTCCAGACCAAGTGACCAATTTTCTGAAGGAGGTACATTTTAGTTTTGGTAACTGAGCTTGAATATTAACTCTTCACATCTTCTAGAAAGTACCAACAGTTCCTACTTACTAGCCACTTACTGATGCCCTTTCTACTGAGTACTTTACATGGAGCAATCTCTTTACTGCTTATAAGTCAGGAAAACTGAATTTCTTCCCATTTCTCAAATGTGAAAGTGCAGTTTAGCAAGGTGAAGTAACTTTCCCAAGGTAACATGGCTGGAAAGGCGAGTGGAAGAGGTGTGATCTGAACCCACATCATCTGAGCAGAGGGTCTGGCTTTTAACCTTTCTGGTATCCACCCATGCCTTTGATCTTCGCAGTCTGGACCTGAGCAGCAGCAGCAGCAGCAGCAGCAGCAGCAGCAGCAGCAGCACCTTGGGATCCTGGTAGAATGCACAGCCCTGGCCACACCCCAGAGTTGTGGATTCAAAAGCTCTAGAAGCAGAGCTCTGCACTTTATGTTTTAATGAGCCCTCTATGTGCTTCTGAGGCACAATAAAATCTGAGAAACACTCAGCAAAAGTGAAACAAGAATAAACGGCAGATATTTGTAAGGATTCACATAGTGCCTGTGCTATCAGGAAATGCAAAAAGGAAGCGAGTAAGGTTAGCAACTAATAAGCTTGTTGAAAATGAAAATCTTCAGGACATTGTAAAGCCAAAAAGAGAAGAAATAATCTTAACTAGTGCACGCAGAAGCTGAAAACAGCAATGATGAGCAATTAATCAGGCAATATGTTACACTGTAGTCAAGATGAGAAAATTCTGGAAGGACTAAATGACACGGAGTTTATTACTGCATGGTAAATGATCATTAATAAACGTGGCTGTTAAAAGAACTAAAAAGATGAATAATCATGGTAGGAAATGTCAGCTGTAGAAGAAACAACTTGTGGCTATAATCACTTGGACAAATTACAGGTATGGACACAGAATCAAAAAAAGAATAGAAACTAGCTGTGCTATGAGGAAAACATGGCATGCGCTGGAGAGCTCTTTTTATATAAAATCAAGATAGTTACAAAGATAGAAACTAATGAAAGTTTTAGTGGGGTAACATTTCGACTGTTAAAAATAACAAACTTGCACAATCTTAGTGGAATACTGTTTGGCACTGATCCTTACCTCTGGTGTGGGAACAGGAAATGAAGAGATTATCTGACATGGAATTTCCCTGGCCACGCTGGCTATTTCTTGGATCGGCTGACGACCTCTACTGACCTATAGTTTCCTACAGAGCTGATTCTATACACAAGTACTCCTGAAGAGAGAACCAGTAGCAGCTTCTCAGGGCGCTAGATTCCGAAATCATTTATCATGTCTCTTTAGAGGACTGTTTTCCAGATTTCATGCAGAGTGGCTAGATACTGATATCAAGAAGGAAAAGAAGAGGGGAGATATAGCTCAACAGCTTAAATGCCTGCCTGGCAAGCGCAAGGTTCTAAGTTCAATCCCTAGCAACAAAAACTAAATACATAAATAAAATAAAAGAAAGGAGAGAGAGAGAAAGAAAGAAAGAAAGAAAGAAAGAAAGAAAGAAAGAAAGAAAGAAAGGTAGCCAAATAGCTTAGCAGATTTAAGCATCTACAAACAGGCACAGGGATCATGGTTCCATCACTGGGCTTGCCATGCAGGCCCCACCCCTGGGGCAAGCCTGTTATCCCAGCACATGGAGGAGTAGAAGAGGATAATGGCATGGCAATAGGGAACAGTGAAAGGAGCAGAGAGAGAGGGTGCACCGAGTCCTGCCTCCCTTGACCACTCTCCACCTGCCAGTATCGTATTTAGCTATAAATGTATCAGTAGTCTAACCCACTGTTGATTATCATGACAGCATGATCTAGTCACCTCCCTGATCCCCCACCTATGAGCATTGCAAAAATATTGTCTTAAGTCACTATGTTTTGGGAGGTTTATTACACATCACGATGTGACTGAAACACTGGACTACTCAGAGTAATTCAAAGTAAACTTGAATGAAGCATTTCTTCTTATAGAAGGGCCTACACTAACAGTCACAGGTGGCTTATTTGCAGAAAACCTGGCAATGCCGCTTTACTCCAGCCAAACACCAAAGCAAATATGTCTCACCCCTACACTGTGGCTTTAGTTGGACTTAGTAGGGAGCAGATCTTTCACTCCACACCACCCCACCTGTTTCTTTTTGCCCATAGAAGCAATCAGTAAAGCTCAAATTCCCTACCCAGGCATTAGCAAGGCCCAAGGACAGCAGAGCCCCTGACCACTAATAGGTAGCAGTGAGGCAAAACATGCTGCGCATTGAGTCTGGTCAGCACTTTCCTCCCTTACCCCTGTGCCAGTGGAGCCCAGGTGAGAGGCTGCAGCTCCATACCCAGGCACTGGCAAGAGGAGGTAGGAGGCTAAGACCATGCAACTTAGGCCCTCCCTCCCCTCAATGTCATGGCACCCAGTGAGAGCTCACCTGAAGATGCTTTGAGCCGCTCTGACACTCCTGCTCCTAACCAAGGAAGCAGCAGGGCTGAAGAGCACAGGCTGAATTTCCCACAGTAAGGCAGAGGCAGCACTTGTCTTCTAAATATCATGCCTGGGGGACCCACTGAAAAGAAAACGGATCACCAGTCTGGTCCTCAGGCTAAACCCCAACATAGGGACTGCCTACAACAAGAAGATAGCACCCACGGTTTCCCAATATAATATCCAAATATCCAGGATACAACAGAAAATCAGCCTACCAAACCACAGGAAAATTACAGCTTATGTGACAAAAGACAATCCTTTCGCTACTAGTATGTAGACTGATCAAACACTGGAAGTACCTGCTTCCATGAGAAAAAAATACTTCCATGAGAAATTGAAAATTCTCTTAAAACAAAAAGTAAAACCCATCACCAATAATATTATCACTTATATTGCTAAATTTATGTATCTCACAACTCTGACCATGGTACTTTCTTTTTCTTCTTTAAGGTATGTAAGTTGATAGCTCCAGTAATTTATCCATCTAAAAAAAGATTTACAGTACTGACCCTTACTTTCCAAAGAACCTGAGATATTACTATGGGATTGATTGGAATTTTTTTTTTCACTTATGTATGTGGTATCGGGTCTCATTACGCAGCAGTCAGACTCCTAGTGATCCTCCTGTTCTCAGGTTCCCCAGTGCTGGGATTACAGGCACACACCACCACACCTTTACTTCCTGGCCAGCTCAGTGTGCCGGGAGATGAGGTCTACAAGGTCTGTGGTGCTGGAGATCGAACCCCAGTCCCTCTGCTTGCCTAAGCAGGTGCTTAGTCAGCTGAGCTGCCTTGCTGGCCCAGTGATTGGAACTTCTAAGAAACTCACAGCCAACTTGATGCCTAACAGGTGACCAAAAGTTAAGATGTTTCCCTTTTAGTTTCATACCCACTTGCCATAATCTTCTTCCTACGTATACCTGTGCTGAACATGTTTCTAAAATTTAAAGCTATTAATAAAAATCTCTACAACTTTAACTGGAAGAAATATTTGGAACGTGAAACTGTCTTTTGCTTACTCCTGATACCTATAAAAATGTAATTCCATTTTTTCGGTACAAAAAAATTGTCAAATATTTGCTAAGGAATAAAACCTTATAGAAAGAAAACGTTCCCAGTGATCCCTCTTCATTGTGTTTTGGGTGTGAATGGTAAGAACCAAGAGGGGCCCCAAAGGGTACCTATGCCTAATCCCTGCCATACATGCTAAAATTACATAGCATCTTTGTGCACTAAGCACTTTTCAATTTTTAAGCATTTTTTTTCTTGAACTGAGAACACTCCATGAAAAAGTAAATCTCAGTAATGAGAGAGCCTCGTTACAACTCAGGAAACTCTGGACTGGACTTCACTCCTCATTCCCTGTCCAGCACAACCTTGGCCAAGTCTTTTGGCTTCTCTAACGCTGTTCTATTATTAGCAAATTTAGGTAAGTGGTCCACCTACCCGGTTCATTTGAGAGAGAGAGAGAGAGAGAGAGAGAGAGAGAGAGAGAGAGAGAGAGAGAGAAACAGTGTGTACGTGGATACTTTATGCAACACAATGGGCTATATGCAGACAAACACTTCCAAGCAGCAGATGACCATTCATAGAAATTAGTAGAATTTTGTATACATTAGTTCTCTTATCAGAAAGAATGGCTTACTTACAAAACTTGCAAATAGCATTTTGGGAGTTTAAAGGAAGTTAGTAAAAGGTGACACAGATTATCAGAAAAGAGATGCTGCTATGTACAGCTTTTGCTCAGACCTCCAGCTGTCCCTTTAGAAAGGGTTAGTTGGAATAAATGGTCCTTGCAGCAGGTCTAGTGGGGTGAGTGTTCAACACCAAACAGAAACCCAAAGCTTCATTCATGGTTTGTACACGTGACCCTGGATCCCAGGACATGGGTAACCTGCAAAAGGGCTTCAAATTCAAAACCCTCCTTTGTCAATACTGTTCCTATGAAGTGCTTTCCTCCTTAAGAATCACATGGCTTAAGAAGTCTGAACTGCTGTCTCTACACCTGGAGGCTTCCGAGATCAGAGGAAAATGTCCTGGAATGACCACCTGCAGATTGGAGCCTAATTTTATTCCATTGCTATCTCACTGTGTGCCAGACCTTGAGCCCATCTCAACGTCATTGAAATGTTGATATTACACGTACTTAGTATCTGGAGTTGGTAGATATTTTTCTAATTTGCTTTACTCCTTTGTTGGCATCTGCTCTTCTACAAAACATTTTACTGGTCGTATTTCCTAAAATAGAGTTTAATTTTCTTGCAGCCAAACTATATGTAACATCACTGAGTAGTGACTCGCACTATAGTTTCACAAGTGTGTATATGTGTGGATTCTGATAATTTTGTACTCCTTAGGGGAGGAAGAGAAATACAGCTCAAGATAAAATAAAAACTTATCCTCAAAAATGTTCTTTTATAACTATTTCTAGTGGTCTTTGGTAAGGTTAGAATTTAAGACAGGTAGCAAAATGCACCAGAGAACAGCGTAAGGACACAGGATTAACAGAGACTTGGTTTAAATCCTTGGCTTTGGCCCTTAGAAGTTATGTGAGTTTTACACAGTTGGTAAACTAGGATAATATCAAACATGCATATCATATGTAAGGCAACTAAATATAATGAAAATAGCCCTTTTCACATAAGGAAGTCAACAAATGATGCTTCTAAAATGATGATGGTGGTGATCACTGGGGATAGAGAGAGGATGTAAAAGGAGGAAACCAACTCTGTTCCAGCAAGGTCAAACCTGTTCTTTAAAAACAAGGCCATCCTCAGTCAGCTAAGAGCTTGCAGCTCAGCGACACAAGCCTTCCACGAAAGACTGCAATCAGTGACTCACCTCAAGAATCAATCCACAAGCCCTGGCTTCTTCACTGCCAACCACGGCATGTCCTCTACCATGCCAAATGGGCTCCCATGAGCATCTCCTGAGAATGTCACGGCTACATGAGGAATAAGAAAAGGATCTGGAAAGTGGGTCATGGTAAAGATAATAATCTCAATATGATGGCTATCATTTATAAAGTCCTATCTACATAAGACCCTGCATTACTCAGTACTTTCCTTAGATTATCTCATCAGCTTTGTGTAGTACTGTTCTTATTCCATTAAAACACAAGTAAGAATTTCATGGCTCGGAGAAGTTAATGACTGAAAGTGCCAACATTCACATGCACTTGCTTATTCATTATTTTATTCTGCCATCTTTGATACACTAAAATACCTAGCCTTGTTAAGACTTAACCAAAGCTCTCCAGCTGCTGAAAATTCAAGCTAAAGTGCATAATTAGGATTTCAAATTTAGGGCACTGACTTCAACATGTGATCTTACAAAAGTATTTACTATAATAAATCTACACTATCTTTAGAGAAGTCCATAGTATTTTAAAGCAGAGCCACACATACTTAAAAAGAGATGGAAATGAGACTAGGCCACGAAAAAACAGGGTGCTCATAGTAAATAATAATTGCAAATTTTTATACAAAAACTGCATGCCAAGCATGATCACAAGCAACTTACATAAATTATTTAATTTTTAAAATAATTGTATGTCCCCTACTAATACAAATTAGAAAATTTATCATGTGTACACACTGTGCTCTTTATAACTATGGGGACAACAAAATTCAATCTATCAATTATTATGAAGGTACTACTAATATGTTTTGAAACTATCATATTGTTATTTCCTATTGAAAATTAAAAATTAAAAAATAAAATAATTGTGTGACAGCTATATTATTAAAATTTCTATTTTACAGATGAGACACAGACACAAAATTTATAGACAATGAGAAAGCATTGATTAAACTATCAGGAAAATGTCCTTAACAAATAACAAATGCAAATCTAAGAATCATTTGTAGTTTAAAACAAGAACAGCAACAATATACAAGTCAGGACTTGTCTGAAATATTTTAATGACCAATGTACAAATAAATCAGTGTTATATTTCATAGATATGCTGAATTTCACAAGACTGTGTGAAATATTTCAGAGAATATTTTACTTTAATAAGATTTTAATCCTAAGAAATCAAAACAATACACAGTGCCCCCAAACGCATATGATCAAGTTGGCCTTAGATCTCTAACACATCTTTCTGTACTCCTCCTGGAATTGTTTCGTGAGACTCACCACATAAATTTTACCATAAATTTAATTAATCCTTGGCCATTACTTTTCTTGTAAAATTCAACAAATGGCTTGTGACACTTTCATTTACAAAGTGGTCCCATTTGCTTATGGAATTAGCGATATATATTGAGCCATCTGACCATTCCACAGTCAACCTTCCTCTTCTTTTTAAATAAGCTGGTACCAGCTGGTGCTGCTTTTAATGAAATTAAATGTGTGCAAACCTGATATTCCTTTATTATAAAGAGTGTGTAGTTTAAAAGATGATCTTGACTCTGTAAGATCTGTTGTATGCCTTTTGTAATTCTTAACTGGGAAGTCTTAATTCCAAAAATAAAGTAGTGTTCAAGCTTAGCATTTAAAAATAAAATTAAACAGATTTTTTTTTAATTTTTTGCTGTTGCCCTTCTCTTCTTTCCTAGAAATTGTGCTACCTCTAATATGCTCACGCAACAAATATAAACACTAAATGCTTACAAAGGCCAGGAACTCCACTAAGTGCTGGGCATGACAAGATGATTAAGACATACCCACAGAGAAATGAACACAACAGGGCACCCAAGCCACTCAGCTGATTGTCATCTTGAAATTATGGATTCTGTGTCGTAGTGTATCATCTTCATTCTGTCCTAGCCTTTTTGATGTCAAGGCATTGATTTCCCTTTTCTGTGCCCTGACCCCTCCTCTCCTATTCTATTCTTCCATTATTAAACCAGAACAAAGGTCACCTGGAATGGAAACAAAACTCAGCTGTGACCAAAGGCACAAAGATCAAGGTTGGCAGCTACACTGAAAATCAGGATTAAGCGACTTCCTCTTTAAGATCAAAATTCCAGATCAACCAAATATAGGCAAATGAGCCCCAGTAGAACGCTCAGCTTTCTGTGCGGAATCCAGGAAAGAAGCAGAAATCACCACAGAAGCAACTCCTTTCACTCTTTCCAACCCCGTGGGCTCTATGCTAATTGCTTACCCCAACAGTGAGATCGCATTTCAAAATATGGTCAAACACAAAACAGCCAAGTCAATCAAGCATTAAGTATTCAAGCACAATTATCCCAACACATGCCCAAGTACCAGCAGCGAAGCAGCTTAATTTGGGAGTGGCTCCACAATCATCTCTTTGGGCAGCTGAGATTTTAACCTCTCCCCTCGGGCCTCCTGTTGGGGTGCTGGCTTGGTTCTTTCGCTCTGAGAGAGCACAACAGGAGCTGCTGCTTCCCCGCTGTCCTCCCTCCCCCGTCATGTGCCTCATTTAAATTCATGGTAAGGGTGGAGGAGGAGAGGAGGGGCAGAAGGTCCTCAGAAGCCCCCATTGTTGGGGAGAGACGTGTGGGAGCAGATGGTCAGGCTGGTCACTCAGTCTGGCTGTCAGATGCTCTCTGTCAAGTCCCTGGGGACCGAGGGGCTTTCTTTCCACTCTCCACTCCGGTCGCGTGTGTTTGTCAGTATGAGCAAGGGGGTTTATTTCTTTATCACCCCTCAAACTTAGCCTTGTCCTTTCCCCACTTCTTCCCTGTTTTCTCTGCTTTTTTTCTGGACCAGATAGTAAGAAGCCTCTGAGGGCCCACTCACGGCAGAGAATAGCAAACGATTACCTTTGTCTCAAATTGATGTTGCTTTCTCACCAGGCAGCTTCTGACTGGCACGCTCACTCAGTTATTTAACAAATTACTCCATGGTCCTCATTAGGAGTACTGACAGGTACAGCCACCAACTGCCACCCTTAGGCATGCTGTGGTCACTGACTTCTGTAGTCTGCGTGCCACCTGTTCAGTCCTACAATGGGTGAGCAGACCGACAGACCTTCAGGGCTTTCGACAGACTTGCACTTGCCTTTCATAATGTGTTCAGGTCTAAAAAATTGCCTAAGACATGGAGTACAGGTGCAACTCCTATTAGTATCAGTAAGGGCAAACAGGCAACTTTTCTACGCATAACAGTGTCTCTAAAGCATTAGCTGTTGTACACAAATCCTGGCCTCAAAACCTGCTCCCTTTTAAGATTCCACGCAGCTTGTGCCAAGACAGCTATTCCTTGCAGTTCCCAGTTAAGATTTCCTCCAGCTCAGGATGTTGTTAAATTTGTTTTAGTTTTTAAATCATACTGGCAGCCCAGAGCTTGCTAATGACGCTTCAGTCAGCAGGATGAAGTCAACATCAGCCCAGAGAGACTGGCTGCTGAGGCTGGTGGCAAATTTAGAGTGAGAAGCCTCATCGGAGCCCCTTATCTGGCTGGCATCGATCTTTTCATCTCACAGACTATTCTCTGCCCATAATGTTTTACTGTTTCATTGTTCACTGTTCAATTACTAGAATTTTGGTTTCATTTTCTTCAACCATGATTCTCTAAATTGTGGAAGATTTGAAAGCAGAGATAATAGCAGTCATATCTATTGGCTCAAGATTCATTGTCTCCTGGTACATCTGAGGAGATAATTTTTTTCTAAGAAGAACTCCTCTAATTGAGCCAGTTTGCTAGATTGTGTCTTTAAATAATGTAAACAGGAGTCTAAGAAACCATTTTTTGTTTCCTTTCTGCACATTAGCAGTATACAGTGGTGCACATGCCTTGCACAGAGCTGGTGAGTACACAGTGCACCATAATTTTGTTTTCCTGCCCTTTGCCTTCCCCTGAGCCCCTTCTTCCTCCATCTCTTGATCTCCTCTCCATCTGAGAAAGATCCTTCCCTCTACTTCCTATTATCTTTTATTGTGCACTTTATAATTTGGGAAAGAAACAACTTCAAAACAAAATCGTGGCCAGGGAGATAGCTCGGTGGTCTAAGCACCTACCTGGCAAGCACAAGGTCCTGAGTTCAACCCCTGGTCCCACATGCCATGTCAGCCTGGAATCTGGGTGCACCATGCAGGCCCCAAAATGAGGCACGGTGATGCGTCTGCAATCCCAGCACTGGGGAGGCTGAGACAGGAGGATCACTATGAGTCTGAACTGTGTACAGGATCTTGATCCTGTACCAAAAGAATAAAAATTTAAATAAATAATAAGATCAGCAATCTCATTATAGGCACATTGCCACCATCCCTTTTCGCCACTTGAAACATCACTTATCCACTAAGGCTTTTACTGTAGCCTTCAAATCCTGGGGCAGTACCGTGTAGCAGCAGCCTCTAGTAGTCAATCTATGCTGATATGTGAGGTTACTAGGATTTGCCCCCTGATTTAAAGACAATAATCATATATTCCCAACATCAAAGCACAGGAAATAAACTTCACTGTCTAAGAGGAATTGAGAAGACCCGTGCTGCACCTTTCTTATCAAAAGGGCACACCTAACCTTGTCAGGAATAGCTCCTGGTTCTGCAAGAAGCCATAGAACACAGGCTGTGGGGTAGGGCTGGGGATTGACACAGGAGGAAGGCTGTCACCTTGGTGAACATTCCCTTGCTCTCTGTGTGTCTCCATGGAGACGACAGGCATTCAGTTGCATTAGGGAAACTGAGGAGGCCAAGAAAGATTTCCAGGGAGATGTTTTCGGGGATTCAAGAGGACACAGGAGTTGAAGTGCATTCTCCTGTGCCACCTCTCCCCAGGAGTGATGACCCAAAGCACTGGACCGCATTTGACTCTCCAGGATATGACCATCATAACTACTGAAGTCTCCTCAGTCATCATACTAAACCATAACAACAGTCCATCCCAGTGACCAGCAGGAAATGCGGTGCTCCACTGCCCATAAGTATTTTCTCAGCCTTTTCTTTGCACTGCCAAAAATAAGAAATATAAATGTAGTTTGAGATTCAGGATTCTGTTATCACTTAGTCCTCTCTTGTTCATGAATGTCCTCATTTGACCTCCACAACAGCCATTTAAATTATTCCCATTTTTAAATAAGTACACTAAGATCCTGTTGGATAAAAAGATAGATACTGATGTGGCCAATCAGAATTCAGATCATGTTGATGGCAACAAAGAGGATTCTTTCATCATCACTGCACACACCCCTTGGGTAGAATTACATGTGCATCTAGACTACTTGTAGGGGCCACCTCAACCCCTTCCTTGTCCTGCTATGGAGTGAGCATTACTGAGTCTTTTGTATTCCTGGCCAACACTGTTTCTCATGCCATACCTGAGTGTGTCAATGGAGCAACAGAGAGGGTCCATCCTACAGGTTACCTTCCTACAGTAGACATTCAAGGCCTTCTTCAGTAACCCCAACTCTTCTTCTACCCCCGGTGTAACTAATCAGGCTGCCAGGCCTCTCACTTGTGCTGTCGATGGTTGCTCTAAAGCACAGTTAGCTACGATTAAAGTCATATCTTTTCTAGATAGGCTGCTCAGTGATGGGAGGAAAAGACAGTGAAATAAAAACAGAATCCTTCTGAGCTTCCAGCTATTTGACAAATATGTTCTTCCCATGAT
>PVKN010036068.1:0-11509 GCA_004027915.1 Capromys pilorides | reverse complement strand
TCACTCATAACAAGAAGACACAAATGAAGCATACATCCTTCATTGTCAGATTATGAGATCTAATCCTATTTTGGTTCAATTACTGTCAATGTTAACAGTTTGTCTTTGTCTCAATGATATTAAAGAGATAGTGGAAATGCTGTACAACAAATTTAACACACATTTTTTACGTCTTTGTTCCTCTCCAAGTTTCTTTAAAATGACCAAAGAGTTAATTCTTAGTGTATAGATCTCTTAGGGTGGAGATCAGAGAGGAGACGGTAGCAGATGAGACAGATGGGCACTTTCTAGGAGAGGAGAGGCAAGTGCTGGCTTCTTTCACAGCTCCTGAAACTGCAGCTCACTGCCTGCACAAGAAGTCAGCCTGCACTCACAGCAGAGCCCTGTGAGGACGGGACCTCTGAGGCAGAGGCTGACTAGGGCCGGGCTGGAGACCAGGAGGAAGTCTATTTGGGGACCAGCAAGATCTGGCCATGAGCAGGAAACTGTTCTACTCTTTTGAGGGAGATGGTGACAGATTCTCTGGTGTGATTGACCTTGAGAGGCTCAAGGTCCCCAAATACAGCTGAATACAGAGTCCAGCAGTCCTGAGAACTAGGGCTAAAGAGAATGGATCCTAAATAATGAGAAGTCCTGTTCTCAGTGGGAGAGCTGGTCCCCCTAGCCCCTTGGGGGGAAGTCCCCTGCTCAAGTCTTCTCCTGTGCACAATCCAGTCAACTTTTATTATGCTATTCTCGTACATTAAGCCAACTAAAACTTTGAAAAATTCTTTTTAAAAGACAAAACAAGCTGAAAAAATCAGGAAAAATTCAGGAGCAGAAAAAAAAAAAAATCCTCCGTCCAAACCTCCAGCTATAATTAATATCCTCAGAGATTAAAGGATGTAACTTTCATGAAACAAGAAAGAATGATTATGAAAAATGGAACACTGAGACAGCAGGTTACAATTCTAATAAATTAAAGGTATGACAGCAGCAATGCATAAAATAAACAGAACAATGGCATTGCAGACTTGCCAGAGCAAGACACGTAAGGAGTGTTCCTCCTGAGACAACCATAAATTGTGAAGATAGACTGTTCTGTCCTTTGGAAGGCAGCTACGCTCACCACTATGCCACCAATGCTGTGTTCTGTCCTTTGGGAACTCTGGAATCTAACGTGAATTGATAGCAACTAGGGCACAGGTACATGAAGCAAAGCAAGCTGAATTTCAATAAAAGAATGTGAGTACTTAGGTGTTAAATATCTGCAAAAGATTCATATGTTATAGTCCTGGCCTCTCAAGAGGTACTTTTGTGAGGTGGTGAGGCCTTTAGGAGATGGAGATTCCACTAAAGGAATTGTGGGAACCTGGTCCATTTTTCTCCTCTGTTTCCTGGTTCATGATGTAAGCAGTCTTCCTCCAATAGACACTCCCCATCACTACCATCCATCTGATACATCCATCAGAGGTCAAAGCAATGGCTCATAGACTGGAATGTCCAAAACCATGAGCCAAAATAAATATTTTCTCTTTATAATTATTTTAGGTGCTTTTGTAGAGTAATGCTAAGCTAATACTGATTGAATTATGATATTGTGGATTACATAGCAGGTAGGTGAATGGCGACCTTCTTAGCTTGTCTGAGAGCCATCTCATTTCCCAGCAGTGAGGCTGTGGTGCTCTAGAGGTGCAATTTGCTGGTGCCAGGGGTGTGATGCAATGGTGTGGAGCTCTGTACCAGAAGGAAGTAAAGGTTAAAACAACATCCTCGATGTTTGCTTAGCCTTGGAGGAGCATCCCAGCTCAGAGTCAAGCCACAGGAAGAGGAGGACTTTTTACCTTTCTATCTTGACTCCAGGCATCTAAAGAAATCTCTTCAGTCACTACTGACCATATATAGAAATTAACTCAGAAAGAGTCAAAGATCTGATCACAGGACCTAAAATTTGAAGTCGTCAGAAGAAAACAAAGAAAAGGTTCATCACATTGGATTTTGGAAATGGATAAGACACCAAAAAACATAGGCAACAAAAGTAAAAATTGCATTTCATAAGAACTCTAAACTTTTGTACATTAAAGGACACTATCAAGAGTGGGGAAAAAACAAGGCACGCAATGGGAGGAAATATTTGCAACTCATTTATCTCTTAAAAGTTTAATAACTAGAATAGTTTTTAAAAACTCTTATAACTCAACAACAAAATTGGTTTTAAAATGTGCAAAGTCATGAGCAAAACCTTCTCCAAAAATGATATATAAGTGACCGATAAGTACATGAAAATTTGAATGCTTCATTAGGGAAATGCGACTCAAATCCATAATGAGGCACAGCTTCATGATTATTAGTATGGCTGTGTTCATGAGGTACTGGCTAGTGATGAGTTGTGAAGACAGCAGGACCCAACACATTGCTTCTACAGATGCAAAATGCAATGGGGCTGATGCTAGAGGAAGGGAACTCCCATCCAAGTGCAGGTAGCAATCAAACAGTTGGGCTGCCAAGGGAAGAGAGGCAAAAAGCCCTATCCTGGAGGACCAGCTACAGAGTGTCTGCCTAAAGTTGAGGCTGAAACAGAACACAGCCCATCTACTATGCCTAATCCCAGCAATCTGCTGCTGATGGAGAGTCAAGAGCAGAGAGAGACCACCCGCTGTGGTGCAGTAACACAAGGGTGGTTGAAAGTTGAAAAGGAAAAAAACACTGATTTAAAAAAATTAAAACTCCTTCCTGTCTCCTGAGTCAGATCACAAGGTGTAACTGCTGCCATGGTGAGGCCATGGTGCATGGAAAGGAATGGCAACAACAACAGAAGTCAAACCCTGCTCACCTACTAATCAAGTTTGCTCAGGCCTCCACACCACCACCTGACAGAATAAGGGACACACCACTTTTGAGTATAAATTCTTCTTACCTTAAATTTCTATGATTCTACATACAATATCCTATGTTCAATCAAAAATTATGACATACACAAGAAGAAAAGGGGAAATACCCCATCCATTGAGGAATAAAATTGGCAGCAGAATCAGACCCAGAGATGAACCAGATAACGTAACTGTCAGAGACACAGACTTTACACATAAAACTATGCCAGTGTGATACAAGCCTACAATCTCAGTACACAGAGCCTGAGTCAAGAGGACTGCAGTGAGTTCAAGGCCAGCCTGAGCTGCATAGCAAGACTCTGTTTCAAATAACCAAAACTAAGTAAAATAAAATAAAACTATATTAATTTGTTGCAAGATCTAGGAAAAATGACAATTTTTTGTAAGAGAAGAGAAATTCCAGTAGAGCAATAGAAACTGTACGGAAGAATCTAAAGTTCAGTATGTAATGGGGCATGGCTCTAAAGAAAACAATGACTGCACTTACAGCAAGCATGAATAGTTATTCAGAGGTGCTGGGCCCACTACAATCTGTGACTAAAGGGTGTGTGGTCTAGATTTGTCACAAATTTACCAAAGCAGGAACTCTAGATAGTGTTTCTGTGTCTGCCTACAAGTCATAAAAACATGGTTTCAGCTATAGCACCCTAACTTTATTTGGCTAGCAGAATAAAAAGCACTAAAGCCCTCCCCATCAGGGAACAAATGCTTGGGCTAGGCAAATTATGTATCTCATATTCACAAGAATACCTAACCCTTTGGTGAACAGAACATTAAACGGTTAAACATCTGATAAGAACTAAGCCCCTGACTAGGACACATCCAACACACCTTGTAAGAGCACTGGAGAATTAACAGTGCTGTGACGTCAAAAACCCGTGGAACAGGAAGCAATTAAGACCTAATGTCAGAGCAGAGTCAGATTAAAAACACAAATCATTTTCATTGAGCTGTATTTTAAACACCAAAAAAAGGCTCAAATGGAAAGATAAAAAATAAAATATCACATTAAAGAATTCATCTAACAGATGAATCATCAAATTGAACACAAGCTGAGAAAAGAAGTCCTTGACCTCGGTGCATAGTAAACAGAATGACATTAGATTTCTCAACGGCCTCACTACAATCTAGAAGATAATGGTTACTGTCTTCAACCTCCAGTCAGGATAGAATGCAGAAATACTGTGTTTGAGTGTCTGTGGCTGAATTAGGAAAAAAATAAAAATAAAAAACTACAGCCAGTAAGCAAATAAAAAATGGGCGATTATTTATTATTCCAAGAAAAAAATGTTAATGCTATATTAAAAGTCAAATATAATAAAAGTGATATGGCTACAAGCAAGGAAGATGAAGGGTGGATGGCCACCACCACAAGCTGGGAAGTGGCAAATATGAAGTCTGCTCAGAGGGATCCTCATCCCCAGTGGGATGAGCCCCTTGACCTCATGCCTCTAGCCTCCAGGACTGTAGAAAAATTAGTATAAGTTGCTTTAAGCCACTTGGTATGTTTTGCTACAGCCATCCTAGCAAGCTCATATGCTTGCTCTTCTCCCCCCTGAATATTTCCTCTTATCTGTTTGCCAGAACATGCATGGTGATGACCTGCCCATCAGACTGACTCATAGTGACTCCTCAGGTCCCCTTGCCTGTGCCATCGCTCTGTCAGCCACCAGAGACTGCTGAAAATCCTGTGCTGCAGGATTTCATATCTACAACTCTTATACCAGCTGGGCCCTGCAGATGTAAGGAGGGCTTTTCCCAAGACCCTACTCCAAGACTCTAACTCAAGAGTCTGCTAGGATCATGCTCCTGTTCCTCCAGGGCTCTGATGTCCCTGTAGGCTGTGTCTCCAGCCTCTACCCAGCTTTGTAGCCAACAACTCCATCTGTTTCATCTGACTTTTGATTAAACTGTTCTCTAATCAAACAGGACTCTTCCTGGAGCTGAGTCAGCAAGGCCAAAAGCTAGATGTAATATAGTGGGAAGGTTTCCAAAATACTTTGTATTCCTCTATTGAAAGTTTCGCTTTTTAGCCACTCCCATAGCAGTGAACTGATATAGAGAGCTAGACAGTGATCGGCCTAAGCAGCCCTATGGACAGCCCTCCGACTAGCTGCCTCCTAAGCTGACCTTCTCGCCTGCACTTGATCTCACCTGTCCCTGTCAGCCACCCACCAGCACAGTCACATCTTGATCTTGTCATCACGTAGACCTGTCCTGCCTCCACATCTCCCTGTTAGGCCTTGGAGTCTTTCTTGGCAGGAACCTCCTTGACCACACCCGCCCACACAGGCCCACACCCCTGAAACTGCTCTTCTCTCCTCCAGCAGGCTGCTCCTCAGCCTTGCCCTGGTTTCCCGCTCCCTGTCTCCTCACTTCGGAGTGAGCATCTGCTTCCCTTCCCTCTCAGAACTGAGCACCACTGGTTAAAGATGCTGCGAGTACACCATAATTACATTTAAATTATAGTAGTAGCTACAGTGCTAAAGTTGACTTTGGAATTCAGACGATTTCTGTTATTCACAGAATATATTTTTAGGTACATGATGAACACTATAAGTAAATGAAAAAAATCATATACATAAGATAAAGAATTGTTAACTACTAATATTATGTGGTGTGATCAAAATACAATAAATATTTCAAAGTATTATAATAAAAGATATTGCCACTAATTAATCCCTCTCACTTCAAGCACACTTAGTGCATCCTTCTCACCACTTTTGGGAGAGTTCTGGAAGTCATCTTGCAAGGTGTGATCAGAAGTACTACTGCCTAGCAACCATCACCAGAAAGACAGGAATTACAATGTGTCCTCTTCCAGCTCATTACTGAGAGGCATTCTATAGTTTCTGGCTCATCCCCAAAATCAAAATGACTATGATAGGTAAATGGTGCTGAACTCATTCAGGACCTTGAGGCAGCCATGGCTGCACAACTAAAGACACTCTTGAAAGAGCTTCCACAACAACTTCAGAAGCAGCAAGAGTGACAGGACGCATGTGTTCAAAGCAAGGGAGAATAGTTTGAGGGGGATTAATGGCAATGTGTCTTTCACTGTAATAATTTTTAAAATGTGAACATTCACTGTCCTTTGCAATCATACTTCATATCTCTCAAGAAGGATTTTTACTGCACGAAGACTGAAGAGTGGTCAGGAGGGAAGCTCCAAGGACTTGGTGGAGTCCCTACTCCCATAACCAACCTCCAAGGACCATGCAAAGGAATGGCAGTTCCAGAGCATGGAAGATATGCAAGGAAGCAGGGCAAGAGAGGATTCACACAGGACATAGCATCACAAACCAAAGATCACGAATGTCCAAAAGAAAACTTTAGAGGAAACAGATCTGGAAGAAGAAACCACAGCAAGGATGGACCAGGGTTAAATCAGGCGCTTATTTTTTCAAACAATGAAACATTGTCTTCTAGTCAAAACAAATAAAAGCAGAACTCTGATTAAAAGTTAGTGCAGGGGTCTGAAGGCCCATTTTCCCATCCAAGAATTCTAGATGTGATTCCAAAGCCTCTTTGTAGAACCATAAAGTGAGAGCTAAAAGCCACTGGCCTAGGAAATCCAGGCTCTCCTCATCTAATTACCATTGACAACTGCCGCAACTGGCCAACAAGTCTGAATACTTGTTAAAATATTTTTACTAAACTACCTGAATATGTGTATAGTATTGTAATATCTAGTAAAACATTGAATCCAGTATGATTTTCCACTGTGATTTTTTTTCGTAGAAACTTCACAAGTTACCATGTACCATTCCTTTTATTTGCTCTTAACTTCAACGCAGACACCCAAGATTTGGGTCATCAGGATCATCCTCTTTACTACTCTGCTGAATTCTTTATTCATTAGTGATTTTATAAATAATTATGAATTATTTATATATATGTACATAAATCTATGTGTATATATAGACAATTGGGGAAAAAAAAGTTTAAATCAGCCATAATCTCTGTTCCTAAAATGCATGTGGTTTCACGCAGGCAATGATAGTATAATATACACAAAAAGAATAAATTTCAGCAGGATGTTATGGAAGCCCATAAAAAAAAATCTACATTAGCTCAATGGCAGTGAGAAGGTTGAGGGACTTTTTCCAGGGAGATGACATTTGATTTGAGTTTTGAAAGAGGTATGGGATTAAGCTAAAAATCTAATGATTCACTAGAGAGATGAGTAAAACCCAGACTGTATTCTATTCTCTTGTCTCCCAGACAGAAAACTACTGGAAGTCAGAGGAGTGGCTGCAGAAGCTGGAGCTGGGGTGACTATGTGGAAGAGCAGAGGTGTTCACTGTGTGACTGAACTGCTCAGCAGCCACTGGCCTAGAGGCCACCCTGGCCTACCACATGTCAGAGTCCATAGAACTACAGGGCTCCACATAACCATAGTAGTTATGTGGTAATTTAAAATTTTAAAAAGTGAAACAGCTCCAAAGTATATAGCTACTACTCAGGAATAGCTGGTCAGAGAACACACTAGGGAGAAAAAGAAACCAAACATGTTTTATGAGTGTGCATGTGTGTGTGCACGCGCGCATGTGCATGTACACGTCTCAGTTATTTGCTGGTTTTCTATTCATTATGAAAGACTGTACCAGCCACTGTTTGCATTCTCTTTTAGTTGCTTCCACAGTAAGGGTGTATTACAAAGTCTGACTTCCATTTAAACTGATAAAATTTTATAACGTATCACTTTTTAAAATAGTATAAAATTTACAGATATAAATGAATAATTATACACTTAAATCTTATGTAGTTTTTGTACTTATTTATCAGTAATGCTCAAATGCAATCTCTTATAATGAATATTTTTAATTAAATTATTTTAGTTATCAGAAAATCCAATTGGATCACTCAGTGTTAGCAATATGAATTCCCAAACTGAAAATTTCAAAAGATAATATTTACAGGGTTTTTTTTGTTTGTTTTGTTTGTCTTTTTGAAACAGGGTCTCACTATGCAGTTCAAGCTGGCCTTGAGCTCACTTTTGTAGCCCAGGCTGGTCTTGAGCTCATACCGATCCTCCTACCTCAGCCTCCCAAGTGCTGGGATTATAAATGTGCGCCACCATGCCCAGCCAACAACATTTACAGTAGCATATAGAAATATCAAATGGTAAATTCTTATTTGCAGTAGTTATGTTCTATAAAGTCACGGTAGGCATCAAATTAGTAACATATAGAACTGTTGCTCCTAGGGAAAATGAAAGGTTTGGCTCCTGACAGACTCTGATCACAATATTTTCCTCAATTGATCAATATATAAATTTGTTTAACTCACATTTCTGTTCAATGATATCTAACGTATTGCTGGTTCCCTAACATTAAGGCGTGACCAAGAGCACCCTAACTCACACATGGGTGGAGCTTCTCTATCACACACAGTTTCTTCAGACCGCACATCCCAACCTTAGACACCACATCAGCACTATTCTGGGGAAGCCACCCTTCTCCCACAAAAATACATTTTTAAATGCAGAGGGACAGAGGTAACTAAGACACCGTGATGAGGAGTCTGGATGAATTTACTCTAGCAGTTATGTGGAACTGGCACAGGGTGGGTAGCTTACCCCACAACACAGAACACAGCCAAACAGAGCTCAGTGCATAAGTGGGCATATCTGATTAGTGACCAAGGTGGCACAGAAAATCATTTTTTCAGTGGTATTGTCAGTTAACTTAATGGAAAAAATGAACATTGATCTTTACTTCTCACCCTAGAAAAAATTATTTTTTGCAAACTTCAGTTCTAAATGTGAAAGGCAAGAGAATCTAGAAAAGATTAACTGTAAAGGAAAAAACTTGATTTAAAAATTTATCATGTAGCTGGGATCAAACCCAGGCCTTATATGTACTAGACAAGCACTCTGTCCCAAGCTACACTTCATCCTCACTGTGCTATTTTAACACTTGGTTCAGTATTTAATACTTAAATTATATAGCTATGTAATTTAATACCTAGATTAAAATGTCAGTTCATAAAAAAAAATACCATCAAAACGCCATTAACAGAATGAAAAGCTAAACCACACAGTGGGAGAAGATATTCGCCACACTTAAAATTTTATAACTACTACATTTAAAAAAATTATAACAAGAAAAATGACTGAATAAGAAAAATGACTAAAAGCCCATTAACAACTTGTGGAAGCACTTCAAAAAAGAGACTGTTGTGGCCAATAAGCTTATGTGAATGAATTCAACCTTGTTAGGAAACTGCTAAGTGCAAATTAAACCCTCAGTGATGTTCTACTTGATGCCCAACAGAATGGCCAAAATAAGCAGCAGCTGACTCTCCCAGGATGGCTAGCAACAGGAACCCTCCCAGAAGCTAGTGAAGGTAAAAACTGGTACAACCATTTTGGAAAATCATCCAGTGTTATCTATTAACGTATGAATGCCTTCAATACTAGTTTGCAAGGGCTGCCATAACAAGTACTTTCGATGGGGTGACTAAACCACCTAAATGTGTTTCTTCACAGCTAGGAAGTCTGTGTCACTAGGGCTGGTTTCTTCTGTGTCACTAGGCTTCTCTCCCTGGCTTTCGATGGCCACCTTTTCACTGTGTCTTCACTCTAGTGTGTTCTAATCTCTCCTGTGAGGACACCTTGGATTTGGGTCCACTTTAGCAGCCTCTTTCAAAACCCAACTTCAAATACTCTCACTGAAGTACTGGGTTAGGGCTTCAGTTGTGTATTTGAGGGGATACCATTCAGTTCAAAACCCTCCACCTTCTGGATCCGCCAAATTCATTCATTTTCATATGTAAAGTATACTTATCTGAATTTTCATAGGCCCCAAAGTTTAGTTTATGAACAATTCCTAGTCCAATCCTGAGGCAAGTTTCTCTCCAGCTGTGAATCCAAAAACCAAATGAGTCATTTTTGCCCATGACAGTGGGACATGCATATGATGGACATTCCTATTCCAAGGAAGTGCTGATCTCACAATGGAGCAGCAGTCTTTCTTCTCTGAGTGGTAGGGTTGTCTCCTTGGTCCTGGGCAGCATCTGTCTGACACCTTGCAGCTGCATGACTTGGGTTTGTCTATATACACCATTAAAACTTGGACTGGGACACTGAAGAAACAGGTTCAAACATGGGGTTTTGTTTTGGTTTTGGTGCTGGGAATTGGCCCAAGACATCATGCTATAACAGCCCACCGGAGACCAAATTAAAAAGAATTATAGAATGTTTATTGATTAACCAGCGACCTATGTACTCCCATCCTCATCTAGGAAGACACAAAGGCCCAGTTCTTTGTTCCCTACTTGCTTTTATAGTTTGTTTGTTGCTATGGCAACCAGGCAGGACTGTAGTGCCCCATATATCCTATAGATGTAGGGTCACGGCAGGAATGTGATGCTCCTATCTCCTATAGGTGTGAGGTCTCGGGCAGAGGGAGTTATGGCTAAGCATGAGCAAACAGTCTGCATCTTATTGCCCTAAATGAGTCCTGTCTCTCCTTATCTCCTACATGTTTGTGAAGTTCTGACAGGGCAGGGGAAGGAATGAGGAATGGGATAATTTAGGCAGGCTGCTTCTATGTAAGTACTTCAGGCAGGGGTTAAACTAAATTGAAGTCTGCCTCAGTGTCTTCTACTTCTAAAAGTGCCTAGGGTATTAATGCAAGATGCCATCCCTTACAATGCATACTAAGAGCTTAAAAACTTTCAAGGCCAGTCATATTCAAAATAATGTTAGAAGTGGTGTCACAGTCTTCTTTATTTCTAGTTTTAAGGGAAACAATTCTCTATTAAGAATAAAATTGCTGGGAAAATAGCTCAGCCTGGCAAGCACAACATCCTGAATTTGATCCCTGGTACAAAAAAAACCTAAAAAGTAGACAGTTTCAGGGCTTGAGTGAGCCTGGTAGACAGATACAAGGCAGGTGGCCTATTCAATATTGCCAACCTTTAAAGATTGATGGCCAGGCATGGTGGTGCCTGCCTGTAATCCCTGATCTTAGGAGGCTGAGGCAGGAAGATCACTGTAGGTTGAGGCCAGTGTGGGCTAAACCATGAGTTTAGTGCCTGCCTATATTGCAATAATAAGACCTTGTCTCAAAAAAGAAAGAGAAATAGAGATTAATGTCCAACTATTCTGTCTTACATTCTTGGTTCCACCCATCATACCTTTCTATATAGTAAGCATGATGTTTTACAATTGCTTTTGCTGTTTTCCAGCAACAGTTATACAAGATGTCCAATTTTACCCTTTCTTCTTTTAAGAACACTTTGTATCCAGGAATGGTGGCACATACCTGTAATTCTAGCATTTAGAAGGCTGAGGCAGGTGGATCACTACAAGTAAACAAGGCTAACCTGGGCTACATAGTGAGATCCTGCCTAAAAAAGCAACACTTTGTTACAATATGATACTTCAGGTGTTGGTTGGGCTTTTCAGCGGTCCTGTATGTGGTTTCTAGTAGGAACATGAGGTGTGACATTCTAGAGCCTAGGGCTGGGGGTGGAATAATGTTAAGGAAAAATATTTGTCTACTCAGATTTAAATGAGTGAAGGGTGAATTTGTAACTGTCTAGTATTAAAACTTTTTTTTTTTCATTTTATTTTAAAGAGTAAAAACAGCAGAAACAAATATAGAAAAACAGTAACAAGCAAGAGTACA
>PVKN010036067.1:0-11518 GCA_004027915.1 Capromys pilorides | reverse complement strand
AGGCATTTTGCATTTTATTTTATATTTATTTTATTTTTGCAGTGCTAGGGATCAAACTCAGGGCCTTTTGGCAGCTAGGCAAATGCTCTACCACTCAGCTATATTCTCAGCCAAAATCATCAAGTTAGGATAATAAATAAGAAAGTGATAAATGGCTTTCTAGAGTGGCTGGCTCTTGTGAGGTAAGCAGCTCTCCTCCAGCTGCACCGCTAAGCATATTGTTTCCTGGACACATGACACTGTTGGTCGGGTTTCTGGCATGCTACCACTGAGCAGTGACTCTTAAGCAGTGCCTGCACAGGAAATGGCTCACTCAGTCATGCAGGGCAGAGACAGCCAACCAGCTCCATTTCTCCTGGACGCTGGCAACAGCCCCATGCCAGAGTCAGGTGGCAAAGTCAGGCTGACCCCCGCAGCATCTGCCGGGTAGGAAAACAGGTCTGCCATGCCCTGTGCTGCCCTAGACCTACCCTGGAGAACTCAGTCTTGACCAGACTTCATCTCATCTATGGGACACAATCTCTGACCACTTCCTTGATTTTCCATTCCAGTTTTCCCCCTACGCCTGATTTGGAGCCAGGAGTGTCAATCAGTTCCCTAGGCCATGATGACTATTATGGTTTATGTCTAGTTGTCTCCCCAAAGCCTCATGCAATCAAGGGGTGAGGACTTCTAGAGTTTGAAACTTGACTCATGATGCACTGGGATTATGTGTTTTAGTACTGATGGGACTATGGGTCTGAGTCCTTCTGGGATTATGGGTGTGGCCTAAGGCAGACAGGCTGAGGCAGAGAGCCTAAATGTAATATAAAGAGAGACAGAGAGACAGAGAGACAGACTCATGCTGTTGCTCTCTGTCCCCCTGGTTGTTCCGTTGCCTCTGTCACCATATTATTGTTGTTACACTGCCATGAACAGCTGCTCTCTGCCATGTGCTTCTCTGCCTTGGAGCCAGCTGAATATGGACTGAAACCTCTAGTAACTGTGAGCTAAATAAACCTTTCCTTCCTTCATTGTGGGTGTCAGGTATTTGTTCCAGCAACGAGAGAAGAGTAACTAAGACACTGATCCAGAACCTCAGCTTCTGGCTGGGCTCCTCTTTCACACAGTATGGCCTCATGTCTGGAGAACTACAACAACACATCCCACCCCCAGATCCAGCTCCAGTAGATGCTGATGCCATTCAGTCCAGGTCTACTCTGCCAGTTCATGTTATAAAATCAGGCAACAGATCCCCTTCTGAAATGCAGTTGACAACCTTCCAGCCAGGTCAGTGTACACTTAGCTGCCCCACCTAGATTGCTAAGGACCCTGCACACCTTGTCTAAATATTCCGCCCTCAAGATGTAACCTCAGCCTTTCCTTTTCTGGGGAATAGAGCATGCACACTCATTCCCGACCTCCAGGGCTAAATGCCTGGTTTTGGAGATGCCTGGAGACCAGCAGATAAATGATGTCCCTTAGAAGCCAGGAGCTCGGGTTTCCACAGCGCTGCCTGCAGCCATCTTTCTTTGCTGCAAATGCCTTGGAGTACAGTCTTTTTCCAGCTGCACATCCCTGGCTCCTCAGTCCAGAGCTCTGGAGCACAGGACTCAAGAGCTCCAAATCTGATTCCAAGCAAGTGACAAGCAGCTGATTTCCAAAGCTGTGCAGCGGATATTTTTTCTTTCTTCGAACCCCTGGGAGAGAAAATGATACAAGTGAAATACCTCAAAGGGGCGTAGCTTGTTGTAACTTATGATTAATCTTGAAACACTGCATGAGTTAAGCGTTCCAGTCCTGGAGCTAACCTAAAACCAAGAACACAATCCCACTCACTCACGACTCATCTGCTCCCTGCTTCCCAGAGCCTCGGTTGTGCACATGAGGCAGACCTCTGCCTGCTTAAGCCAGCAGAGGCTGCCTTGCTAGGAACAGCTAAGAGCAAAGCAGCGTCAGGGTCTGCCTTGTGGATGGGAAGAAGCGCCTCTCATCTACATAACAGGCCACTGCAGTTTTGCAGGTTTTGCCCTTTCTAGTACCTGACCTCAGTGTTCTTCACATCAGTGCAGTGCTGGGAACCATCCCATTCCTTCCCAGTGTCAACAGAAGTACTTCCAGAAGACATCCCCATGGCTGCCTTGGTGTAGAAAATGGGAATGACAAGCAGTGCTTGGGGACAAAGCAATGGCCATTCAAGAGCACGGTATCTGTGTGCCCCAAAGTGGCCACTCCCTGCAGACTGCCCACTTTCCACTGAGCAAGTCTTCTTCACCCCTATGCTTCCACCTTTCACGTCAGACATGAGGCTTGCATTATCTGCCTTACCCCCACGGTTTCTGGAAGAAACAAGTTGCTCTAGTAATAACAGCTCTAGTCTGCATCTCGATTTCCTCTCCTGGGGTTTTTAATGAGAATTAAATGCTAATGCGTGCAAAGTCCTCACAGTTGTACCTAGCACACAGAAAGCACCAAATACATGTTGACTATTATTTTTCTTGACCTTTAGCAAAAGCATGTTAAATATAGTGCAAAGTGTAACATGTGGCCCTGAGAAAAGAATGAACTTCCTCCTGCTTACTGCAGCTTTTAAGATATTACCCTGAGTTATCAGTCAGGCAAAATGTTCTTCATCCCAGTTTTAGGAGGCTGCTACCCTCTCAGGCCTAGGTCACCCCAGCTATAAAGTAGGGCCTTTGGACAGGGCTGTTTTGAGTTAGGAGACTGTATGGCACATTCCTTTTGATGTTAAGCTATCATAACATAAAAATACTTTTATAAATCAATGAGCAACAAGGCCAAGAGACAGCCTTAAAGTTCCTTCCTCCCCGAGCCCAATGTCCTTGAACTTGACCCTATTGGAGTTGAGAGGGAAGTGTTGCTATTTCCCACATTTCTTATTAATGACATGTTGGGACTTCTTCTTTTTCATTAAAACTTGAAGCATTTGTTTTTTTTATCACAGATCTACCGGGCCCTCGCAGTACTGTTGGACGTCTGCCTTCTCCCACGGTCCACCCAGTCTCCGAGACAAGGACTCCTTTCTGGAGCCGCGTGCCAGTCACTGGCTTGAGGCTCTGGCGGCACAGGATGATGCAGTGCAGTGTTCGGCCCTATTTTAGCCAAAGAGAACAGAAACAGCATCACCGGCCACAAGCACAGGCAAGCCTGGATTGGGGTACCGGGGTATCCAGGATTGGAGGCTTTTATATTAATTGGCCACCATTTACAACTTCATTCCCAGCTCGGATTTTAATTAGTTGCTTCCGGCTGGAATCTCCCAAATGTTCCGCGTCCATCCTCTTTTAATCCTGCAGTCCGATGGGCCCTGATTTATGCACATCAATACTGTTTACAAACATGAAAGCCACCCAGCCGTGTTTGAACTTTAGGCACCACTATTGGTTATCGATAGGGAAAGGCATCCCGGCAGGTGGCGCATCGATACCACCACGTCAATACTCTGCACAGAGGCAAGAAGATCCGGGCCTTTCTGCCTGGGCACGGGGGGGTGGGGGAGGCTGCTGGAAGCTCAGTCTCTGCTCAGTGATGTACACTTTCTGTTATGATTATCTTCTCCCCCATCCTGAGTCCCTGCAAGATGCTCTATTGGCTCAAGCAGGCGACTTAGGCAGCTGCTACTCTGGAAGGGTAGCTTTCCTTTCAGTGAATACACAGACCACCAGTCTCCTAGCACGCTTCACCTGCAGTCTGCTTTCTGCCAGGCTGTCATTCTTAAAACTGTAGGATTTAGGGTAAGTGGAGGTGCTCTGGGTTTACCCTTTCAAATCTCGAAAAACATGAAACTCAATGACAAAATGTAACCACACATGCAAACGCGTTTGCATGAGCTGAGAAGGCTCACATGTGTTGTGTGAGGGGCAGTGCATGGCTTATAGAGTTAGACAGACTTGGGTTCAAACCCCAGCTCACTTCCAGCTGCTCATGCTTCAGCAGGCCGGTGATCGCCAACCCTCAGTTTACCCATGTGTTACATGTGCTTAATAGTGGTACAAATCTAGAAGGTTATATGGTTTACTTCCATATTTATTAAATGGAAGTAAATGTTAATGAGCATGCGCTAGGACCCTGCACCTAAGAAATAATATGTATTAACTGCTGCTCCATTATTATGGCTATGTTAATTAAATTGTAATCACCACCACCATCATCAGCATCATTATTCCAAGCCACAGGTTTGCCATTTCTTAGCTGGTTGACTTTGGGAAGGTTACTTTTTTTCTCGAGCCCCATCTCCTTCACTGTCAATCAACCCTCTAAGACTACCTAGCATTAAGTGGAAATGTTGTGGAATCCATTATGCATTTTAAATATTCAGTGCATTTGAGTTCTGTTCCCCTCATTTTGATCATCTCCTTTTCCTGAATGGAGAGATGTGAACTTCGTTACTTTTTGCAGTATTTTTGTGAATCTGAAAGCAGCAGCTTAGACATTGAATTTTGAGTTAGGGTTGACAGATCTGTCACATGTGAGAAGAGCAAACTTGCTGAGCCCTGGCACTAGACTGACCCCCTTGGGAGCTGCCTCTTCTGGGCATCGTCCCTGGAGAGTTTTGTTCTGTTGTCTCATATATATTTCCTTCTTTGTCTCTCTCTATACCATAATGCAATATTGATCTATTGAATTTGTTAATTTTCCATGTGGTTTGGGATTAGTGTGTCTCCCACCTGCAAAGACTCTTTTCAATAATCAGTTAGAAATCTGCCTTTTAGGAAAATGATCAGCTCATCTCCATTTGTCCTGTGTATTCAAAGTTCTATGTCCCAGGACACTTCAATCCTAGGCAAGCCAAGACAGTCTGTCAGCAACCTTCCAACATGATCAGATAATCTCCCCTCTCAACTGATGGTGAAATGAAAGAAAATTGAGATTAACTGTGGGATTTCTTCACCAGGAAGAAATGTAGGACTTAAAGTGACCTTGGGCTGTCTGCCCTGAGAACTGGGCTTGAAGCAGCTGCTCTTAGCTGTCCCAGAGGACACCTGAGGCAGCTCCCTATTGTGTAGAAAGTGCTAGATGGGATGAATGTTAAGACAAAGCATATTAAACACTGGACTTCATACATATGGTGGTGCTAACCACTTCCACTCACTCGATACCTTCACCTCAAGTCTAGTGAGACCCCAGGGGCCCAAGGCTGTGTCCATATCATCCTCAGGAGCACATGGTTATCACTTTGGGTTTAAGACTCAGAGCAGAAGCCACTCACCAAATATACAACAGAAATTTCAGGATGATTGCAGTGTTAGCAAAGTCCCCAAGTGAGAGTCCCTTCTGCTAAGTTCGTCCTGTAGCTGAGGTTTCCATGGCCTTCAGATTTTCAAAGTGAGAGCAAAAGCAAAGTGAACACAGCAGCTAATGTCACCTGAGCCCTTGATGCCAGCACAGGGCTTCACCCTGTTGGTCGCCTTCCTCCAGGAGGACCTCAGGGTATCACGATAGGCAGATCCCGTATAGAAATCTGTGAATAGCAAAGTGACTGGTCTGAAGTTGTCCAGCAGGAAAGTGGCAAGGCCAGGATCTGGACACTGGTCACCAGGACATGGAGCCGACCTTTTCCCACTGTACCACATTGCCCATCTCTGTAATGTTTTCCTGTTCAGAGCATATTCACCCTCACTAATTATCTCTAGAGATTTGTGCCATGACCCCCAGCAGACCCTCTGAGGATCCTTTGCTCAGGATTACCTCAAGCCATCTTTGCTATTTAATGCTAGCTGGGACACACACACACACACACACACACACACACACACACACACACCTACTAGGGAACATGCAGAGTCAGGTGGAATTATTGTTTCAGCTTTTCTTTTAACCTTGAGCCTTGAGCTTGCATGTATCTTAGTGGTTAGATAGGAGCCAGATGGGGCAATCTAAGCTTTCGTGAGGCCTTAGAAGGAGGTGTAGAGAGAGTAATGCAGGCTCTGGAAGACCGGGGCAGAGCCCTGCAGGAGGCTCTCTGCAGATCCTAGCCTGGACCTTGACTCTTCAAGTCTTCAGGAAAGGTGGAGCTGTTGTGATTGGAGGCCTTGGGTTGGCAATGTGCCACAAGATACTGGTTGCTGACCTCAGATATTATCTGTAGGAGCAAGCACACAGGACTTTATAAGACCAGGACTTGGAAGTGAAAGGAGCTGAGAGGAGAGCTACGGTCCACAGCTGGGCTGGAAGGGCCAACTGCAGCAACTGGGAATGTAAGTCAACTTCAATCAAAATCCACCAGGGAAAGACAACTCCCAGTGGTCTGCACCACACACTTTCTTAAAGTCCCTAAGCTTCTAGCCATGTGTTTTCAAATTCCCACAACTTATAGCTCAGGACTGGGAGAGGAGGGACACTGAGGGTCAGGGGTGGCTCGTGCAGTGTAAACAGCACTGACAGATCTGCAGCATGGACAATCTGACTCTGTCCCCAAGGTCTCTGAGCCCTCCCTTTCCCTCCCTCATACCTCAGTTCTCCTACTCACGCTTGCTGATTCCCCACCAGCCAATGATATTGACCGGTTTACCCCATGTGGGTGCTTGCCCGATCCTATAAGCAGGACAGACCAGAGGTACAAGGCTGGAAAGTCCAACGGTGCACAATATTTCTCTTCAGTCAGAAGTGGAAACTGAAGTAATACAATGACAGCTACATGTGAGTGAATTTCTAGAGCCTTCCATGAACTTAGAAGCATTTTGTTTACCTTTGTGGTGAATTAGTCCTCAAGGAACAGTGCAGACCACTCTTTGTCTTCCCACTTGTGTCTAGGGCCTGTTCCATACAATTTTGGAAAAGTTTTTACAAACATTAGCAAGTCATCGTTGGCGCTGGTAGGTGGCTATTGCTTCTTTATCCAAACGGGAGGGACTCCACGACTTCCAAGCACACCATCTTCACAAGGTAACCCATTAGACTTCGAATCTGGACTGTTTTTTTTATCCCTGTCCCCTCTACTTTTTTTCTTGCTAATTGACAGAAAACTAATGAATGAGGCACTGCCTGAGCAGATGCTCCTCATGGAAAAAGGTAGAACTGGAGTTTTCTTGCCTTTAAAAAAAATCTTTTTTGAACACATCAAGAAGGTAGTAACATGTGGCAGGTCAGAAATTAAGAGAAGGTAACAGTACAGATTGTAAAGAACACAAAGGAAGTTGGGGGTATGTGTGTTTGTGTGTGACTAGGCGTGTGTGTTTTCTCTTTTGTTTTAACTTCCTTGCATCTTTTTTTTAAAACTCATATTCAGCTGTAGCTCATAATTAGCAGCTAGGCCTCTGGGACCTAATTAACCAATTCAATTAACAAAAAAAGTACACAAGTCACCCTGACATTTGTCAGCCATTAGGAGGGATGTCAGGCTGGCAGTTTCAGCCAACACATTAGTGGTGATTAGCTCATTTGTGACTCATTTTTACTCCACGATCCTCCTGGAGAGGCAGCCTCTAAGCCACACTGCCCAGAGCCACGGGGTCAGTAGCTTGACCTTTATAGGTCAATAGGAAGCTCCTTTCCCACTGGGCCAAGGGACCTGTTCCAACCGTCAAGGAGCATGCTTGTATTTCTTCTAAGTTCCTGTGAAAAGTGCCTTTGGACAAGCTTGATAATCTTGGCTATTTCTTCAGGGATAAGAGTTCAGCTAAGGTTTCTTTATTAGGGAAGCAACTTTTTAAATTTTATGACCATTGCAATCTGGAGCCTGTTGGTTCCCATATTTACTTCCTTCACTCTGCAGGGTTGCTACAGTTGTCTCCCACAAGCAGGTTCGGCAAGGCAGGAACTGCCTTTGTTCTTGGAGTTGATTAATTCCTGTATCTTCTGTGATGCAGATAGGTATTTACACAGTGCCTTGTCTATCTTTGCCTCTGAATTCCTTCAGTACGACTCCACTTCCTGAGAAGCCCTGATTTAGTAACAAGTAAGGATGCCTAGGTAAATAAAAAGGTACAGGTGCATGGGGTGACAGAGAAGACGTGGTGAGGTCCTGATGCTCCAGAGACCAGGAAATAGCGTTCCCACCCCCATGTATTCTATCCCTTTGCCTGACTTGAGCTCCCAAGTGATTTCCAAAGACTTGCTTTGCTGCCTTGAAGAAGTAACAATCACCAGGCTTCCTTTAGAGACGGCACGGGAAGCTCCAGGGGTGGTGACTTCAACACTTGGAGATGCATTGTTCTCCTCTGACCAGAGGTCCCAAGGGAGACAGCTGAGGGCTGGCACAGTGCCCCCAAATTCCACTGAGACCTCAGACTTTCTCACCCTTCTGTCCTACTCACCTTGGCACGGATAGAGTTTGTCCTTGTGGTTATGAGATGGTGACTGCAGTGTCTCCAGGCAACACGAATGCCTCCAGGGAAGAAGAAAGGAAAGGGCAGGAAAAAGAGACAAAGGCATGGAGAAGTCTGCCTTGTTCTTTAAATCAAAGACACAATAGCTTTCCAGGAAGCTCTGCCCAGCAGACATGACTCTTGATTGACCAAAGCTATGCTATGCAGCCACCCCATCCACCAGGTGCCATGCAAAACTGGGTTATTCTTGGGTGAATGTGGTGCTGGCCTAAAAACATGGGATTCTATTGATAAGGAAAAAGAGAGGGATAAATATTTGCAAAGTAGCAACACAAACTGCATGCTTATTGAGACTTTACAAAGGGGGCACATTGTTCTTGCAAGAACCTGGCAGGGGGTAATGATCTCCCAACCCAAGATACAAGGGCACTCAGGGAGTCTGAGTAGAGGTTGTTTAAGCTGCTGGTTAAGGATCGGCAATGGCGGGACTTTGAAAGTGCAGGATCTGAAATTAAACTTCTTACATACTTCATTTGTCTTTGAGGCAGAGGTCTCACTGTGTTGCCCACCTTAATCTCAAATTCGAGATCCTATCTCAGCCTCTGGAGAGCCGAGATCATGAGTGTGCATGTTCAACTCCACCCACCCACACACACACTGCCAGCACCCTGATGCATAAGGCATGGGTGCTTGCACGTGCTCTCTACAACCACACAGCAGGCATCCCTCACGGTCAAGATTTGCCCGCTGAAAAATTGGGGTGGAAACCTCAGGAGACACTGCTGGCCTTCCAGCTTGCCCGCGCGGCTTGCCTGCTTCTGAGCTACACGCATGCTCATGACACATACATGAGTTTCACTTCCTCAGAGTTCGCCCAAGCAAACTGCCAAAGAAATCTTGCCTGCCACGCTCTGCCCCTTCCAGCTGGCCCTCAGCCCCTGCTCTCACCCAGTTGACCCATCCAAGCTGGAACCAGCCTGGGTTGTGTGATTAGGCTGGAGGAGAAAACACACTCCACTCCCAAAGGTGACTCCCTACCATTTTGAAATAAGACTTCATTAATTGCAGGCTCCTATTGATTCATTATGACAAAATAGCCTGGTCTGCTTGCCTGTAGCACAACCTTTCTGAATAGAGGGAGCTGGACATTCTTTGCAAGTAATCTACAGGGCCCAACAGCAAATATCTAGAATCAGGACTATTCATACAGGAACAATATAGCAGCTCCTTATTGTTACGTCTATTGTTCCTTGACAAAGAGCGACAGGTAGGTTAAATCTATTTTAGCTGGGAAGGCTCTACAGAAATCCTTGCTATTGAGCATTTGATACTGATCACAGAGTCGCATCAGGGAACAGCGTCGAAAGGAGAAAGTCATTTTTATTTCTGAACTTTAGAGGAGACAACCTGTCCTCTGCTCTGGCTCCCCAGGAGTTAGGCCTTTAAATGGGAATGAGGGTTTTGTTTTTAATGATACTCAGTGAGGATGTTTTTTGGGGGGAGTGGGGGGAAACTGGAGGTGGACAGTCGGGAAGCAAAAGAAGTATGATATGAAGTCACATTCAGGCAATATATGTGAACTCCAGCTTGTTCTGTTTTAGAAAGGTGTCCCTAAGGGAGTCCATTCAGAGTGCTGGAGGTCACAATGGCGGGTGTGGCGGCCCAAGCAGGTGAGGATGCCAGAATGGCATTACATGGGACAAAGGACCAGAGGAGGAAGCCGGCACTTGATGCTTCCCTGAGCTCGTCCTTGTTCAGGCAGGCCCTGGAAACACCAAGTTGGTTGTCCCTCTCCTCTGATGGGTGAGCCCTTCAGGAGTGATTGTGCACATGGGCTGGGAGAAGATGGACTGATGGTTCAGCAGGGCTGGGCAAAGAGGGGACCAGTCCTCATGGCACCGATGCAGCAATAGCGTGGGGAGGGGTTGTGACCTGCTTTGCCAGTTCGTGCTGAGGCTTAAAGCCCACCCATAGCTCTGCATCCTCTAAGGTAATTTTTTGTGAGAAAAACTGCTGAATAGAAGTTTGGTGGAAGCAGTATTTTAGGTCAGGGTATTGTAAGGGATGGAAATATTCAAAATATTTAATATTTATCTAGTGGTCATTTAGCATGGGTACTCCTAGACCAGCAAGAGAATGTGGCAATGGGGACAGACACCAACTACCAACCATGACAAGTTACTCTTGCCCTGCCAACAGCCCTGGTTCTGTCAGTCCTGAGCCAGTCCTCAGGGAACCATCCTGGCACAAGCCAGCAGAGGAGCCCCCGAAGGAATCCTTCCAGGCCAGGCAGGAGCAGCTGATGGCCACACATTCACGGCCTGGGGTGGCAGGAAACAGAATCAGAAAAGCAGATGATGCTACTGGCGTTTAAAATCATTTAACCCTAAACATCTCGGAATTGTTCAGAAATAAACCAAGACAACCAAATAAGGAAAGCAAATGCAACTCATTCTGGGCTTGCTAGAGCAAGATGGCCAGCTGTCACTGCCACCAGCATGTAGGCAGAGACCTGAGGATGGGCAGAAGAGAGGAGCACTTCAGAGTTAGGGAAGGAGCTTGGGGGACTCCACAGGGGTGGGGGGCCATGGGGATAGGGATAGGCTGGCTAGAAGTGAGCATGGGGCTTGGTTTTGCTCCAAATATCAGACTCACTGTGGTTGTCCTACGTTGTAAGTAGTGACAAAAATTTAGAGAAACTGTCAGTTATTGACCAAATTCTGATCATATGGGACTCATTGTCATAAAAGATATTCTTAGGTGACAATTGAGAACAATTCAGAACAATTTAGTCTCTTTGAATTGTTACTAAAAAGAGTGGTCTGACTTTGTGGTAGTGAACGGTTGGGTCAACTTGAATGAGAAATGCCCACCTGGTTGGCTTATCATGGGTTTGGGTGTGGCTGAACGGATTTACTGAAAATGCAACCCTGGTGTGGGTGGCACCAACCTCTCGGCTCGTAACCTGAATGGAACAAAGGAAAGAGGAAGGAAGGCTTGCTTCTCTTTCCTCTGGGGAACCCCAGTCTTTACCTTCAATTTGGGCCCCCATATCCCGGCTTGCGGTGCAGACTCTTCAGCCTCCCAGCGCCGAGCCTTTGCTTCCTGGTACAGAGGGTACAGGGTGCCGCAGGGAGCTTTCGGCCTGTGACTTTTGACTGGATCCTGCTGAGCTCCAGCACACAAACAGCCCTTTCGCACTCTCACACCTGAATCTGCAGGCTGCCATTTTAAGGCTACTTTGTAAATAT